>JAVXUP010002868.1:0-101707 GCA_033070095.1 Escallonia herrerae
CAAGCTTATTAGTTAGACGGGCCACAAAGGAAAATAATACGAGGAAGAAAAATGAGTAAGGCTTTCTCATTCTAGATTTTGATTGCTACGACAACCAAGTGTCTAATATATTTCCGCCAAGTACTTGCTCTTGTTTTTGCCCTAAATTGAAGTGGAAACCAGTTTAAACGTGGTGTCATATGCCCGCCAATTTCCTTGATTGAATTACAGTACAACCATGAATTTCCTTCTAAATGTAATTTGTTAAAAGACAATTCATTAATTGAATAGCAGAAGACTATAAATATGTATGACTTGATTTATACAAACTGTTGATTTATGTCTCACATCGGCTATTCAAAGAAGGTTACAACTTGACCCTTAATATATAAGACATCTTATCCAACATTGGTTGTATAGAGAAGATCACTGCTTATCTCCAATGTAAGCTGTCTTCTATGGTGTTTAAGGTCAAGAGAGAAGAGTTATTCTCTGAGTATGCAAACAATTGAGAGATACAAGCGAGAGTGTTGTAAATCTGACTTGTGCAAAGTAGATTTGAGTTCTCTCAAATTTCTTGTGTTCTCTTGTTTGGTTATCATGTTCTATACGTATTTATCTAAAACGATTTTGTAACAAGTAGTATCAGAGCATTCCATGTTTATTTTTGGACAAAACTGAAATCGATTTCAGGGAATAAATATGTCGAACAACTCGACCATGAAGTATGCTTATGAACAATTCGATGGGAAGACGAATTTTAGCATATGACAGAGCACGGTGAAGGATTAGAGCGGTGTGATAGGGGATGCCGAAGCACGCATGAGGAGAGAGCTTGAGGCATTTGGAGAGCACTTGCAGCAGACTACTGCAAGTCAGGTAGAGTTAATCTTCAATAGATTAGATGACTAGGAGGTAGTCAGTCAACTACTAGAGGGGAAGTCGATGTGTTCACAGGGGAGCTAGATGACTTGATCGAGGAGAGGGTTGACCATTTCACTAAGCAGGAGGTGCAACGGTGCAATGACCTCAAGGGGCAAGTCGTGGAGCTCTAAGAAGAACATGCTGCTTGTAAGAGGGAGCTTACAAGAGCTACGAGGCAGGGGTGTATCGCGGCGTAGCCAAGGCTAAAGAAAATTTCGGAGGCGATATCGTACGATGGAGCGAGGGAGACGAGGCATGTGGATAACTTCTTTTGGCACTTGGAGCGGTACTTTGAAGCCCTCGACATCGACAAGGAAGAGGAGAAGGTGCAGATGACAGTCATGTCCCTTACGGATACAACTGCCTTAATGTGGAGGCGTCACTATACGGATGGGTGCGACGTCAAAACGTGAGAGAAGTTCAAGCGTGAACTAAAAAGGCAGTTCTATCCGGAGAGCGTCGAAGATACGACAATGATCAACCTTCGAAGGCTAAGGCAGAAGGAAAGCATTCGTGAGTATGTGAAGGAGTACTCAGCTTTGTTGCTCGAAATACTGGTGATGTCCGAGATGCAGGGACTATGCTTCTTTTTTGACGGGTTGTAACAGTGGGTTGCCACAGAGTTTAGGCGGAGGGAACCGCACGACTTGGCTTCCGCCATGGCGATTGTCGAGAGGTTGGAAGACTTCAAGCAAGGTGAGAGGTCAAGATCTCCAAGGTACGAGGGTGCCAAAGATAGGGGAAATGGTAGGTCTAAGAGTGGCTTGTCCAAGGCAACCGATGATGAGCGAAGTGGGGACGAGGGACATCGCCGCCATCACAAGGAAAAGAAGAAGCACGAGGGAAGTCGTAAGTAGGGTGACTCTCATGACCACATGGCTTCTGGCGGGCCTAGAGGAGGATGCTTCTACTGGTGCAGGTCCTCATTACGGGAGGGATTGCCAGCACAAGGGCAAGATGGTTGCGTTCCTTGAGAAGCACAAAGGCAGCAATGGGGATTCTTCTAGCAGCGATGGGGAGGCACGCACGGGGGCATTGCAGATGTCTCGAGTACCTTATGCAAATGCAGTTGGTTGTCTTATGTATGCCATGGTGTGTACCAGACCTGATATATCACATGCAGTTGGTTGTCTTATGGGAAATCCAGGAAAGAAGCATTGAGATGCAGTGAAGTGGATCCTCCATTACCTAGCAGGTTTGACCAACTTTGGCATCATGTTTAATCATGATGTGGCAAGAGGTGAGGTCTCTGGCTTTGTGATTATGCTGGGGACTTGGATTCCAGGAGGTCCACAATTGGATATATTTTACATTCTATGGAGGGACGATATGTTGGAAATCAGTTTTACAATCTACTACAACATTGTCAACTACGGAGGCAGAGTACATGGCATTGACAGAGGCAGCTAAGGGGCCATTGTGGTTAGAGGGATTGGTAGAGGAACTTGGCTTCAAGCAGCGTGGTGTTCTATTACAGTGTGACAATCAGGGTGCAATGGATTATGCAAAGAATCAGGTTTTCCATGCTAGGACCAAGCATATTGATGTATGTTATCACAGGGTCGGGGAATTGATTAACTCTAGACAGAGTGTATTGCAGAAGGTTCACACTAATGACAACGCATCTGATATGCTCACGAAGACAGCCATGATGGAGAATGTCACGACCCGAACCCACGAGTGAGCCGGTGAACCAGGTCCGTGATCGGCCGCAGGCCCATTGGGTTCCCACCAAGGGCTCTGCCTCCTACTCGCTCAAACCAACGCAACTACAACGGAAATTGAATCTTATACAACTCTAAAAGTAACAACCTCAAAATTAACAACCTCAATTCTAATCTTAATACATTAGACATTTATCAACAATTATGAAATTATCTCTAAAGGCACAACCAAACCACAATTTCATATATAACTGCATGTCCAAACTCATTACAACCCTTCTTACAATAACACTGAAACTAATAAAACAACCCTAGAGGGGGAAATAGGGTTTTTGAAAATTAACGTAGTTTTCATGGTGTATGATGAAGCTGTAATACCCCGAATCATGATTTTATGCCTAACTGATTAGTTTATATTTAGTGACGATTATGAACGTAACATTTAGCGTTGATGTGCATAATTAAGATTTTATTGACAACAATAAGCAACGATTTTATACTTAGCATCGATATTTGTAATTTGAGTGACTTTTAGCGATGATTAGTGAATCGGGGTTAATTATAAAACAACATTTAAATTAGGGTCTCTAGTACGATTATCGCCAGCGGTATTGATTGTGAATTTTAGAGACAATGTATAATGCTTCTAAGTTGCAAAATAATAAGGTTGGAAGAATGTAATGCCCGGAATGTTTCATTGGTCGATGAAATTTTTATTTTAATCTTAATCTAAGATATTGTGATCTTTTAAGAGGAATGTGGGTGAGATAAGAACACTAGCTAAGTGTGGGGGGTCTTTAGAATTATTTTAACCTAGGGCAACCATATATAAAGGAAATTTTAAGAGGCCAGCCGTTCTAACAAATCTGCCACCCCCTTTATGTGAAGTCCAGAGGGAGAGGGAGAGGGAGAGAGAGAGAGGAACAAGGCTAAGCAAGGAAAAATTCAAGGTAATAAAATCCATAAACTCTCTCTTTAGTTTAGCCATGAATTTGGACGTTTTATATGTATATTTGGTGTGGAATTGATAGCTTTCGTTAGTATTTGAGAAGAAGGCCGCTATAGAGCAGATTAAGAGTGGGTTAGGGTTTTTGTCATATCTTCTTTATTTCAAATCTTATTAATATGATTTTACCCTTTTTGAAAACTTCATTGTCTTGTCTTAAACTCTTTAGTTTTGAGTTTTCTCAGAATCCCACGTTTGCACATTGAAAATCGATCTTAGAGTCAATCTACTGTAGAAATCCAGAAATTTGGTTTCTGGCAGCCACTTCAATTTATCATAGAAAATTATTTACCCGTGGGATTTTTGTGAAATTTATATTTCTAGAAACCTCAAAAAGTCCTCTTCAACTTTTTAGTTTCAATGTTTCTGAGATTTATAATATTTCTGCTCCAAAATAATCATTGACCAAAATTGGTCTGCACAGCGATGTGCTGTTTTGATTAGCCACTTCGATTTACCGTAAAGAAGTCATCAATCATTGGATTTTTGTGAGATTTATATTTCTGCTGAAAACCTTAGAAAGTATACTTTAACTTTTTAGTTTTGAGTTTTTTAAGATTCATCATGTTTCTTCCTCAAAATGGTCAATCTACAAAACTAGGGTTTGCTGAAAAATGCTGTTTTTAGAATTATAAATTAGTACATTTCCCAAGACTTTTTAAGCCACTTCTAAGCATATTTGGACAAAGTACAAAACTAAAACCACCCTCATTTTTGTGAAGAATTCGATGTAGAAATTTATGGAATTTTTCTAGGCATGCGAAAGGTCTGAAACGACCATATTTTGAAAATAGGCTTTTGAATTGTTTGATATAGCAAAAAAAAATATTTTTTGCTTGAAATTTTACAGTGGTCTAAACACACTGAGAGGCTTAAGTGTCTAAAATTCTGTGGTATTCTAGCATTGTTCGATATATTTTGAAAACAGGAGCATTAGCGCTCAATTTAAGGAGCGACTTAGGATTCCGAGCGGAAAATTCCCCGAGAGGTCATTTTGGTCCAAAAATCCCACCTAGCTGTTTAAAATAGTCTTTCTGGTTATATCAGCATATGTAACGGTACGTTTGAAGTCGATGGGCAGTTTGATAATTTCACTTACTTGAGGAAAACTTAATGCTTAGGTGTACTCGAATGGCAATGAATAATATCCGTGTTAATTGTTATTTAGGTTTCGATAGATAAGAGTTTGGACCGGCTTTTGAGCAAATACCAAAAGCAGTTATTCAGCGAGGTAAGTACACCTGCCATATTCCTCCGTATACCCTATTTTCCGTCTATATATATGTACAAATGAATAGTTCAATTAAAAGTTTAAAGCCTTTCGCACGCTATTGCTTTTGTGTAAATTGTTTGATGAGAAAATAAATCAAAAATGCCACGGAATGTTTTCTATGAGTAGTGTTTTAAAGTTGGCTCATATATGTTGAATGAGACGGTATTCTGGCTTGGTTGTTGTGCCCCATATCCACGGGGGAAAGTTGGATTGTTGGGTCCTGGTCAATGGGACGATACATTGATGCACAATACTGTTGTCGTGGTTTGCCCTTGCGTTCACAATAATATTTATCACAGGAAGGGGTAGGGATTGGGGGCCTTAGTTAGGGGGGGCGTATACCCTAACCGAATTTATTTTTTCCTAGGAAGGGGTAGGGATTGTGGGCCCTAGTCAGGGGGAATGTACGCTGACCCGCAACATACCTAAGTTATGATAAACTGTGATAGTTGTTAATAAGCCTTCTTAATGTCATGCCTATGTTCTGAAAATATTGGATGAATTGCTTCCATAAAGTATATATGTATAGTATCTTCTGTGAAAATGTTTACCAGTTTTAAATCAAAGAGAAACCATGGCATGCTTTTATGAACCCCAAAACCTATTTTAGGAATGTAGTATGTGTACTTACTGGGCCCCAAACTCACTCTTTTATAAATGTTTTCAGGTGATTATCTAGATGGAATCGGCACTGACGAGGGCCACGAGGATGTAGCTATAGTAGACGACTGCTAGAGGAGTTGTAGTCCTCTTAGATTATTTAATAAATCATTTGGTGGAGTGCTAGTACTAAAGTTGTAATTTGAGATTTTTCGGAGCTTAGATCTCCACCGGATTTAAAATGACCCATGTTAGTTGTTAAATAAAGAATGTCATTGGAGATTTCTCGAGAAATTATAAGCGTGATTTTAGAAATATTATTAAGGAGATAGATTTAAATTATTTGGTTATAGATTCTTGTGTACATGTTGTAGTAAGGCCTGGCAGAGCCCAGGGTGAATGTTCGGATGGGCCTGCGGCCGGTCATGGACCTAGCTCATGGGCTCACCCATGAGTTCGGGTTGGGACAGAAATGGTATCAGAGCATTATGGTTTTGGGATATTAGAGTTTAAGTAATGATTCCGATGGTTAGGTTATAGCATCCTAAGTGATGAATTCCGTAGTGTGGTGAAATGCTCAAAGTTGCCATGATTGTGATTGATGTTTTGACTTGCGCTTTGAAGCTTATATGATTCTGTTGACTCGTTTCTAGGCTAATGAGAGTGAAGTGGGATGGGAAAGGAAAAGGCTTTGACTAAGTAATTTTAGGAATTTGTTGATACGTGTTCTTATTACAAGTTTGGGAAAAGGTTAAGTGAATGATTATTAAGCTAAAACAGTACAGTCTGGTGGTAGTTAGGGCTTAAGCTAAGATACTGTAGACTCTTAAGCCTAAGATAGTATGTGATTAAGGACTTTGAAAAGATGGATTAGGTTTTGACCATTTTTTTATCTGATGTTTCAGCATAAGATTGAGATTTGGGCCAATTACGCAGTAGTTGACCGATACTACTTGCCTTTCGAATTGAAAGATTTTTAACAGTACCCGAAGAAGATGATGGAGGAATATGATTATGATATTCTTGTGAATAGCTCTAACAGCTAGTGGTATAGGCTGTGTTGTGATTGAGAGATATAAGTGATGTGGTAGATTAGAGATTTAAACTTTGATGGATGCGTGATATATGTGTGTAACTATATTTTGGGTACTTTTAAGGTAATACTTTTCTCTGTGTTGGATTTTGGCAACAGTTTGAACTGGTTGTTTTGAGGTATTAGAATGCGCAACGAAAGCATTGTGGTCAGAGTTATCAGTCTGGGGTGTGATGTGTAAGTGCACATAGACATTGGTTAAACATATTGACTAAGTCCAAGTAGTATGCTTCATAGGTTACCTGATGGTATTGATTTTGGTGTCAGACTAATAAAATAGATGGGAGGAATATTCACCACTAGGTAATCTCATGGTTTTGGTTAGTGAACTTCAAACACATTGTACTCGTTGATTTACATAAGTGAGATATATTACACCTTTAATCTCATGACCTTTCTTTTGCTTTAGCTGTAGGATGTCTAGACAAGAAGCCCCTATCGAACCTTCTATGGACAAAGGAAACTCCTCGTTATGCCAGAAGACATCGTCGACCGAGCAACCTCAAGGGTCTAACCTAAAGACATTGACGAATCCATATTCTAGGGCCATATGGGCACCTACATCTGGCAGAGAAGGGAATACCCGAGATAGAATTAGAGCAGCGGCGAGAAATAGACTTTAGGAAGATAATGCCTTTCCGCGAAAGGAAATGCACAAAACTTCGAATGGCCAATGGAAGAACTTCCAAGGAACTCAGCACCTTGGAAGAGTAAAAAAGCTAGATCGCTGCCATGCCACAGGTGTAATCACTTTCATCCTGGTTGACTCTGTAGGTGGAAAACGAGGGAGTGTTTCTCATGTGGACAAGAGGGTCATTTCGTTAGGGATTGCCCTAGAATTGGACCACAGAGTGAACCAAATAAGGATGTAACAGGACCCCGGGTAATGACAAAGGTTCTTGCAAAAACCTAGCAGGACTCATAGGCATCTGATTAAATGGTTATGGGTGCGCTTTCTATTCCTTCTATCCTTGCAAAGGTGTTTTCTGATTTAGTATTGTAGGCATACAATCTTGGTTCTAAAGAATGAAAATGGCTGAGTATGTTATTTTTGTTTGGCCATAGTTTAAGTCGGACATAACTTAAGAGCATTTTCTTTTGGTATGTGAAACATTTGATAGTTTTACCTGGATGTAGGTAATTTGATTAGGTTTTGTTTGTGTAATTGTTATAAACCATGTGTTTTAAATTTTCTTCCGAAAGGGATTCTTAGGAGAATGAGCTCTCTTTAATTGTGATCTTATAGAGACTTTTCCTTTTATGAATTAGAGGTACTGTCTATACCTATCGTTACTAGTGATATGGTGGATTGATATTTCATTGTAAGAACCAGGATAGCGGTCCCACCTTACTATTTTCGGAGCGTATGTGACAAGGTGGGGTTCTATACTACTTAGAGATTAAGTAATGATCTAGCTGATTGGGTTCTGAAAACCTAAGTCATAACCAGAATCCTATAGTATAGTGAAATTCCAAGGTTGTTGAATTATAATTTTAGATTTTTTTTGGTCGATTATATATAAAGTCACTAGGATGCTTTTCTTTTGAGTGAAGTTGACTTAAGATGGTGGGAACAAAATATTTCCAGTTGACGTATGAAGTTGACTTAAAGTTATGGCACATGAAGTTCGATGAAGGGTTTAAAGAATGCTCGGCCATTATGTTGGATGCTATAGCGGTCACGTAGTGAAAGCATAGTTGGTACATCATTTGATTTGAATCCATTGGGTCTGTGGCCGGTGACGTGTTTAGCTTGCCGGCCTGCCCGTGGGTTCGGGTTGCGACAGAAATGGTATCAGAACTTCCGAAAGGACATTATTAAGAGAATGAGCTCTCTTTAATTTTGGTCTTATATATAGACTTTTCTTTTAATGGATTTAGATGTTATGTCTATACCTGGTGTTACTAGAGATATAGTGGGTTAATACTTCATTTTAAGAACTTCGATAGCAGCCCCGACTTCCATTTTGGTGGCATGACAAGTTTTGGGTTCCGTTGTACATAGAGCTTGAGTAATGATTTGGATTCTGAAAACCTAACATATGATCAAATATTTTAGTATGATGAAACATTTGAAGTTGACTGTCATGGGACATTGGTTAGACCTTACAGTATAACAACGATTTAATGGTACAAGTGGAGATAGATTAAAAAGTAGAGATAATACTTATACCGAGGTGGAACCTGTGATTCCTTGAGGTAATATTCATCGGCGGGTCAAGTGTGATAAATGCAAGTTATACCTTGAGGACTTTCGTACGTACACTTTATGAAGTGCTTGAAACTGTATTTGAATTGTTTAAATGGATGTAGAAAGATTTGAGCTGTATGCTAGTGGATATTGAGATCAGGAATGGTTATGAGTAAACCAAATTTTGAGGATGAAATTTTTATAAGTGGGGGATAATGTAATACCCCGAACCTGGATTTTATGCTTAGCCGATTAGTTTATATTTAGTGTTAATTATGAACGTAACATTTAGTGTTGATGTGCATAATTAAGATTTTATCGACAACAACTAGCAACGATTTTATACTTAGCATCGATATTTGTTATTAGAGTGACTTTTAGCGATGATTAGTGAATTGGGGTTAGTTATAAAACTACATTTAAATTGGGGTCTCTAGCGACGATTATTGCCGGCGGTATTGATTGTAACTTTTAGTGACAATGTACAATGCTCCTAAGTTGCAAATTAATGAGGTTGGAAGAATGTAAGGCCCAAAATGTTTCATTGGTGGATGAAATTTTTATTTAAACCTTAATCTAAGATTATTGCGATCTTTTAAGAGGAATCTGGGTGAGATATGAACACTAGCTAAGTGTGGGGAGTCTTTGGAATTATTCTAACCTAGGGCAACCATATATAAAGGAAGTTTTAAGAGGGTAGCCGTTCTAGCAAATCTGCCACCCCCTTTACGCGAAGTCCAGAGAGGGAGAGAGAGAGAGAGAGAGAGAGAGAGAGAGAGAACAAGGCTAAGCAAGGAATAATTCAAGGTAATGAAATTCATGAACTCTCTCTTTAGTTTACCCACGAATTTGGACGTTTTATATGTATAATTGGTGTGGAATTGATAGCTTTCGGTAGTATTTGAGAAGAAGGCCGCTATAGAATAGATAAAGAGTAAGTTAGAGTTTTTGTCATATCTCCTTTACTTTAAATCCAATTAATATGATTTTACTCTTTCTGAAAATGTCATTGTCTTGCCTTCAACTCTATAGTTTTGAGTTTTCTCAGAATCCTATTTTTGCACATTGAAAATCGATCTTAGAGTCAATCTACTGTAGAAATTCAGAATTTTTGGTTTCTGGCAGTCACTTCGATTTATCATATAAAATTATTTACTATTGTGATTTTTGTGAAATTTATATTTCTAGAAACCTCATAAAGTCCTCTTCAACTTTTTAGTTTATATTTTTCTGAGATTCATAGTATTTAGCTCCAAAATAATCATTGACCAAAACTGGTCTGCACAGAGATGTGATATTTTGATATGCCACTTAGATTTACTGTAGACAAGTCAGTACTCATTGAATTTTTGTGATCCTTATATTTATGAAAACCTTAGAAAGTATTATTTAACTTTATAGTTTTGAGTTTTCTAATATTCTTCATGTTTCTTCCTCAAAATGGTCAATCTACAAAACTAGGGTTTGCTGAAAAATGCTATTTTCAGAATTATAGATTGGTACATTGCCCAAGAGGTTTTAAGCCACTTCTAAGCATATTTGGGCAAAGTACAAAACTAAAACTACCCTTATTTTGTGAAGACTTCGATGTCAAAATTTATGGGATTTTTCTAGGCATGCAAAAGTTCTGAAATGACCTTCTTTTGAAAATAGATTTTTGAAATGTTTGATATAGCAAACAAAATTATTTTTAGCTGGAAATTTTACAGTGGTCTAAACGCACTGAGAGGCTTAAGTGTCTAAAATTTTGTGGCATTCCGGCGCTGTTCGATATATTTTGAAAATAGGAGCATTAGCGCTCAATTTAAGGAGCTACTTAGGGTTCTGAGCGGAAAATTTTCCCGAGAGGTCATTATGGTCCCAAAATCCCACCTAGTTGTTTAAAATAGTCTTTCTGGTTATATCGGCATATGTAACGGTACGTTACAGTTGAGGGGCGGTTTGGTAATTTCACTTACTTGAGGAAGACTTAATGCTTAGGTGTACTTGAACGGCAATGAATAACATCCGTGTTAATTATTACTTAGGTTTCTATAGATAAGAGTTAGGACTGCTTTTGAGCAAATACCAAAAGCAGTTATTCAGCGAGGTAAGTACTCCTGCCATATTCCTCCATACACCCTATTTTTTGTATATATATATGTACAAATGAATCGTTCAATTAAAAGTTTAAAGCTTTCACACCCTACTGCTTTTGTGTAAATTGTTTGATGAGAAAATACATCAAAAATGCCATGGAATGTTTTCTATGAGTAATGTTTTAAAGTTGGCTCATATATGTTGAATGAGACGGTATTCTAGCTTGGTTGTTGTGCCCCATATCCACGGGAGAAAGTTGGATTGTTGGGTCCTGGTCAACGGGAGGATACGTTGATGCACAGTACTGTTGCTCGTGGTTCGCCCTTGCGTCCACAATAATATTTATCCCAGGAAGAGGTAGGGATTGTGAGCTCTAGTCAGGGGGGGGGGGTATACCCTGACCGAATAATATCTTATCCCAGGAAGGGGTAGGGATTGTGGGCCTTATTCAGGGGGGAATGTACGCTGATCGCAACATACCTAAGTTATGATGTACTGTGATAGTTGTTAATGAGCCTTCTTAATGTCATGCCTATGTTCTGAAAATAGTGGATGAATTGCTTTCATAAAGTATATATGTATAGTGTCTTATGTGAAAATATTTACCAGTTTTAAATCGAAGAGGAACCATGGCATGCTTTTATGAATCCCAAAACCTATTTTAGGAATGTGGTATGTGTACTTAGTGGGCCCCCCTCACTCTTTTATAATTTTTTTCAGGTGATTATCTAGATGGAATCGGCACTGATGAGGGCCACAAGGATGTAGCTATCGTAGACGACTGCTAGAGGAGTTGTAGTCCTCTTAGATTATTTAATAAATCATTTGGTGGAGTGCTAGTACTAAAGTTGTAATTTGAGATTTTTCGAAGCTTAGATCTCCACCGGATTTAAAATGACCCAGCTCATGGGCTTACCCGTGGGTTTGGGTCGTTACATTTAACGTTGATGTGCATAATTAAGATTTTATCGACAACAATTAGCAACGATTTTATAGTTAGCACTGATATTTGTTATTAGAGTGACTTTTAGCGATGATTAGTGAGTCGGGATTAGTTATAAAACTCCATTTAAATTGGGGTCTCTAGCGACGATTATTGTCAGCGGTATTGATTGTGACTTTTAGTGACAATGTATAATGCTCCTAAGTTGCAAATTAATGAGGTTGGAAGAATGTAATGCTCGGAATGTTTCATTGGTCGATGAAATATTTGTTTTAACCTTAATCTAAGATTATTGTGATCTTTTAAGAGGAATGTGGGTGAGATAATAACACTAGCTAAGTGTGGGGGTCTTTAGAATTATTCTAACCCAGGGCAACCATATATAAAGGAAGTTTTAAGAAGGCAGCCCCCTTAGCAAATCTGCCACCCCATTTACGCGAAGTCCAGAGAGGGAGAGAGAGAGAGATGGAACAAGGCTAAGCAAGGAAAAATTCAAGGTAATGAAATTCATAAACTCTCTCTTTAGTTTATCCACGAATTTGGACGTTTTATATGTATATTTGGTGTGTAATTGATAGCTTTCAGTAGTATTTGAGAAAAAGGCCGCTATAGAGTAGATTAAGAGTTTTTGTCATATCTCCTTTATTTTAAATACGATTAATATAATTTTACATTTTTTGAAAACTTCATTGTCTTGCCTTCAACTCTTTAGGTTTGAGTTTTCTCAGAATCCTACTTTTGCACATTCAAAATCGATGTTAGAGTCAATCTACTATAGAAATCCAGAAAATTTTGTTTCTGGCAGCCACTGCGATTTATCATAGAAATTTATTTGCTCTTGAAATTTTTGTGAAACTTATATTTCTAGAAACCTCAGAAAGTCCTCTTCAAATTTATTGTTTATAGTTTTCTGAGAATCATATTATTTCTGCTCCAAAATAGTCATTGGCCAAAACTGGTCTGCACAGAGATGTGCTATTTTGATCAGCCACTTCAATTTACTGTAGAGAGATCATTACTCATTTAATTTTTGTGATCCTTATATTTCTGAAAACCTTAGAAAGTCTTCTTTAACTTTTTAGTTTTGAGTTTTCTAAGATTCTTCATGTTTCTTCCTCACAATGGTCAATCTTCAAAACTAGGGTTTGCTGAAAAATGCTGTTTTCAGAATTATAGATTAGTACATTGCCCATGACTTTTTAAGCCACTTCTAAGCATATTTGGGCAAAGTACAAAACTAAAACTATCCTTATTTTTGTAAATACTTTGAAGTAGAAATTTATGGGATTTTTCTAGGCATGTGAAAGGTTTGAAACGACCTTCTTTTGAAAATAGACTTTTGAAATGTTTGATATAGCAAACAAAATTATTTTTAGCTGGAAGTTTTACAGTGGTCTAAACACACTGAGAGGCTTAAGTGTCTAAAATTTTGTTGCATTCCGCAGCTGTTCGATATATTTTGAAAACAGGAGCATTAGCGCTCAATTTAAGGAGCGACTTAGGGTTCCAAGCGAAAAATATTGCGAGAGGCAATATGGTCCGAAAATCCCACCTAGCTATTTAAAATAGTCTTTCTTGTTATATCGGCATATGTAACAGTACGTTTGAATTCGGGGGTAAATAGGAATTTTACTGAAGTCGAGGGGCGGTTTGGTAATGTCACTTACTTGAGGAAAACTTAATGCTTAGGTGTACTCGAACGGCAATGAATAACATCCGTGTTAATTGTTATTTAAGTTTCGATAGATAAGAGTTAGGACCGGCTTTTGAGCAAATACCAAAATAGTTATTCAGCGAGGTAAGTACTCTTGCCATATTCCTCCGTATACCCTATTTTCCATCTATATATATATGTACAAATGAATCGTTCAATTAAAAGTTTAAAGCCTTTCGCACGCTACTGCTTTTGTTTAAATTGTTTGATGAGAAAATACATCAAAAATGCCATGGAATGTTTTCTATGAGTAGTGTTTTAAAGTTGGATCATATATGTTGAATGAGACGGTATTCTGGCTTGGTTGTTGTGCCCCATATCCATAGGAAAAAATTGGATTGTTGGGTCCTGGTCAACGGGACGATACGTTGATGCACAGTACTGTTGCTCGTGGTTCGCCCTTGCGTCCACAATAATATTTATCACAGGAAGGGGTAGGGATTGTGGGCCCTAGTCAGGGGGCGTATACCCTGACTGAATAATATTTTATCATAGGAAGGGGTAGGGATTGTGGGCTCTAGTCAGGGCAGAATGTACGCTGACCGCAACATACCTAAGTTATGATGAACTGTGATAGTTGTTAATGAGCCTTCTTAATGTCATGCCTATGTTTTGAAAAGATTGGATGAATTGCTTTCATAAAGTATGTATGTATAGTATCTTCTGTGAAAATGTTTACCAGTTTCAAATCAAAGAGAAACCATGGCATGCTTTTATGAATCCCAAAACCTATTTTAAGAATGTGGTATGTGTACTTACTGGGCCCCAAGCTCACTCTTTTATAAATGTTTTCAAGTGATTATCTAGATGGAATCGGCACTGATGAGGGCCACGAGGATGTAGCTATGGTAGACGACTGCTAGAGGAGTTGTAGTCCTCTTAGATTATTTAATAAATCATTTGGTGGAGTGCTAGTACTAAAATTGTAATTTGAGATTTTTCCGAGCTTAGATCTCCACCGAATTGAAAATGACCCATGTTAGTTGTTAAATATAGAATGCCATTGGAGATTCCTTGAGGAATTATAAGCGTGATTTTAGAAATATTATTAAGGAGATAAATTTAAATTACTTGGTTATAGATTCTTGTGTACAAGTTGTAGTAAGGCCTGGCAAAGCCCTGGGTGGATGTTCGAATGGGCCTACGACCGGTCACGGACTTAGCTCATGGTCTCACCCGTGGGTTCGGGTTGTGATAGAAACTTCTCTGCCAGATGCCTCCCGAACCCACGGGTGAGCCGATGAGCTAGGTCCGTGACCAGCCGCAGGCCCATCCGAATATCCACCCAGGGCTCTGCCAGGCCTTACAACAACCTGTACACAAGAATCTATAACCAAGTAATTTAAATTTATCTCATTAATAATATTTCTAAAATCACGCTTATAATTTCTCAATGAATCTCCATTGACATTCTTTATTTAACAACTACCATGGGTAATTTTAAATCCGGTGGAGATCTAAGTTCCGAAAAATCTCAAATTACAACTTTAGTACTAGCACTCCACCAAATGATTTATTAGTTAATTTAAGAGGACTACAACTCCTCTAGCAGTCGTCTACCATAGCTACATCGTCGTGGCCCTCATCAAAGCCGATTCCATCTAGATAATCACCTGAAAACATCAATAAAAGAGTGAGCTTGGGGCCCAGTAAGTACACATACCACATTCCTAAAATAGGTTTTGGGATTGATAAAAGCATGCCATGGTTTCTCTTCGATTTAAAACTGGTAAACATTTTCATAGAAGATACTATACATATATACTTTATGAAAGCAATTCATCCAATATTTTCAGAGCATAGGCATGACATTAAGAAGGCTCATTAACAACTATCACAGTTCATCATAACTTAGGTATATTGCGGTCAACATACATTCTCCCCTGACTAGGGCCCATAATCCCTACCCCTTCTTGAGATAAAATATTATTCGGTCAGGATATACACCCCCTGACTAGGGCCCACAATCCTTGCCCCTTCCTGGGATAAATATTATTGTGGATGCAAGGGCGAACCACGAGCAACAGTATTGTGTGTCAGCGTATCGTCCCGTTGATCAGGACCCAACAATCCAACTTTCCCCAGTGGATATGGGGCATAACAACCAAGCTAGAAATACCATCTCATTCAACATAAGCCAACTTTAAAACACTATTCATAGAAACATTCCATGGCATATTTGATGCATTTTAATTTACACAAAAGCAGTAGCATGTGAAAGACTTTAAAACTTCTAATTGGAACAAATTATTTATACATATACATAGACAAAAAATAGGGTATACAGAGGAATATGACAGGAGTACTTACCTCGCTGAATAACTGCTTCTGGTATTTGCTCAAACGCCAGTTTTGGCTCTTGTCTATCAAAACCTAAATATCAATTAACACGGATGTTATTCATTGCCGTTCGAGTATACCTAAGCATTAAGTTTCCTCGAGTGAATGAAATTACCAAACCGTCCCTCGAATTCAGTAAAATTCCTATTTACCTCCGACCTCAAACGTACCATTACATATTCTGATATAACCAGAAGCACTATTTTAAATAGCTAGGTGGGATTTTCGAACCATAATGGCCTTTCGAGGAATTTGTCGCTCGGAACCCTAAGTCGCTTTTTAAGTTTGAGCGCTAATGTTCACGTTTTCCAAAATATATCAAACGGCCCCGGAATGCCACAAAATTTTAGACACTTTAGCCTCTCAGTACTTTTAGGTCACTGTAAAATTCTAGGCTAAAAATAATTTTGTTTACTATGTTAAATAATTCCAAAACCTGTTTTAAAGATAAAATTGTTCGAGACATTTTCCTTGCCCAGAAAAATCTGAGAAAATTCCACGTCGAAGGTTTCCCAAATATAAAGGAATTTTTAGTTTTATATTTTGCCTAAATCTATTCGGAAATAGTTTATTAAACTGTTGTAATAGTAGTGCGATTGCCGATCGAGCGTTACGCTGCTAACGGTGCTAAAAATAGCAAACGACTTTAAAAACTTCCAAAACTTTATAAACTACCTTATGTTAGCTATATAAGATTATTGTAGAAGTTTCAAAATTTAATAACTTAGTTTACTATTCTAAAACACACCAAAATCTCTTTTATGAATAAAATTAGTTAGCATGCTTCCCGAGCTCCAAAAAATCTAAAATATTTACTGTGCGTATATCTTGCAAAATTAATATAAGTTACTTTTTTGAGTTTTGCCCACTTAAATTCCAAAATATATTTTAAAATTTAAAAAAAAAAGAAACTGCTGGAATAGGATACCTTTTTAGTGACAAATTTGAGTCCAACTTTAAAACATAAACTTTCCCTCTCTCTAAGCAGTCTTCTCCTTCTTCATAACACCCAACAGCATCTTCCACCTGCAACTACTCACACGTAATGCTCACATACCTGTAAGTGTTCACATACCCATCTCATATATGTACACATAAGCACATATACATTAATCTATACACACTCATCCCCACATCACTCCTATATACACAACACCATATCCAACCTAATCCTCCATAATTTTCCTTCAAAGCTACTGCCCATACCTTTTTTCTCTTCCTTTCATGGTTCACAGGAAAACCCATTTAGTTTATGGCAGCCGTGTGACCCTTCTTCTTCTTCTTCTTTCACCTCATTTTCAAACTCTCCTCACACTCATGCACTTCACAGTTTAATCTACACAACCCCCACTTCCATCTTCTCTCATAAGTACACACTAACCACACATGAAATATACACACACTCAGTACACTACCTGCGCACACACTACACACCACCTTATTCACACACCACTCACCTCCACATGCTCACAATACCACATAACACATCACGGCAACACACACCTCACGCACCACCACCTGCATGCACCCACTTCTTGTTCCCTCCTCCCACCAATGCTTTACCCATAATTCATTCCCCTTCCTTTCATGGCAGCCACCATGGCTGCCTCATCACCCCATTTCTCTCTTTCATGAACACTCCTGAACCCCCATAATCACATCTAGATGCCAAAATACATCCACTGCACTTGGCTATACACCGGTATACCGGTGCACACATTTATACCCAATCTGCCTTATGGCAGTTTCATTTAGTCGTATTTCGGCACCTTGCACACCAGCAGGTGGTTCATATCCACTACCTCACGGTAGTGGGACTTTTTCTTCCCTTCGCCACCCCAGTTTTGCCGGTGACCACAACTTCTCTTCCCTCGACAGCCCACGTGCTCACGTAATACCCGCGATGCACAACAATACGCGACATACATTAATGTCTGAAATTAGTTTACATACTCACACATAATCAACACCCCTACTCAATCGTGCTATACCTAAATATACATACACATAGAATATATATACTCACGCTCAACGCTCTGCGTAAACCCCATAACCACTCTAACATAGATTGATTCATAGAGAAGGTGAGGATCTTACCTATAGTTCCGTCGGAAAACCTTCTGTTCCCAACCTATTTTGGTCGCACTTAAGGGCCCACTAGGGGTCCCATTTTGCACAACATGTTATGTGTTCAATGGTTAATTTTCCAACGCTCTCAAGCCGGTCAAAGCGACACATACTCAAGTCATGTGAATTGCTCGTGAAACACCAAAGGCGTGCCTTCCACCTCAAGGGGTCGGCCACCCTAGGGGGGTTAGCCACCTACCTTGACAACCGATGACCATCGCTTGCGGCCGAGCACCGTCGTCGTGACGACAGTCGTCGATAGTCGTGACGACCGTCGCTCGTGGCTGTTCTCCATCGCCGCGACAACTGTTGCTCGCAGGCGTGCGCCGTCCACGTAATGCTCGCCGTCGCCCATGCATCGGCTTCGCGGTGCCCATCACCCATGGTCATGTGACGTCTGTCGTAGCCCGAGCGCCGACTTCGCAATGCTCGTTGCCTACGACCGCGTGCCTCGCTGTGACCCCCGTCGCTCACGCGCCTTCACCATACACACTCCACCAAGCCCATGCGCTGTGTTGCTGATACAGTCGTGTCCTGAGGCTCTCTGTCACACTACCGTGCCCTCGGGTACCATGCACACTTCACCGCGCCCGTGTGCCATCTCCATGACATGTGCCCCGGCTTCAGCTATTGTCCCGCACGGTCGTCGCCTTGCCCATGCGCCAAATCATGTTACATACCCCCCGGCACCACTCTCATTCACCACACCATGCGCCCCCGCCATGGACATGGAACATGCTTCTACCCACTCTCTAGAGTGTGCAGCATCCAGCGGGGATAGGTGACTCCTCCGGGACATTATCTCCGCCAGGGAGATTTTTAACTCCCCTTTCGCCAGGTAGACGGCTCCTCTAGGATGCTACCTCGGCCCGTCAAGTAGACGGCTCCTTCGGGATTCTACCTTGATGTGCTTCGAGTACTTCGGCACAAGGACTCACCCCCCGGGATAGGCGACTCCTCCGAGACACTATCTCCTCCAGGGAGCTTTGAACTCCCCTTCTGCCAGGTAGATGGCTCCTTCAGGATGCTACCTTGGCCCGTTAGGGAGACGGATCCTCTGGGATGCTACCTTGATGCGCTCCGAGTGCTCCGGCACAAGGACTCACCTGTGGGGATAGGCGACTTTTTCGAGACATTATCTCTGCCAGGGAGCTTTTCAACTCCCCTTCCGCTAGGTAGATGGCTCATCTGGGATGCTGCCTCGGCCCATCGGGTAGATGGCTCCTCTGGGATGTCACCTTGAAGTGCTCCAAGTTCTTCGGTACAAGCACTCACCCGTGGCATAGGCTCATTCTATAAGACACTATCTCCGCCAGGGAGCTTTTCAACTCCCCTTCTGCCAGGTAGGCCTATTGGGTAGATGGCTCCTCTGGGATGCTACCTTGACGCACTTCGAGTGCTCCAGCACAAGGACTCACCCGCGGGATAGGCGACTCCTCTGAGAAACTATCTTTGCCAGGGTGTCGGCGTGACTGGCCTACGTGCTCTGGCACTGGGGCTTGCGTCGGCACCCCTAGGCCCTAGGGACTATGACCCCCGGGTTACTCCAAGACGGGAGCAGGTCTTTGGAGGGCATCACGCCTAGTCTACCTGGTTGCTGGGCGTCGGGTCTTCCCCACCGCTGCCAGGCCTATGGGACTCTGCAAGGGCTTGGTTTGGTGGCTAGATCAAAGGGGTTATCTGGCCACACATACATTTTGGGAGCCAGTCTTTCCTGACAGACAGAGCAAAGCTGTATGGGGCAGGCCGGGTTAATATGCGATTCGACAGTCCGTGGAGCATCGACAGCTATGGACCCCTCGGTTGGGGTGCGCCACATGTCGCGTGATGACATCAGCATCTCAACCTCTATAAATAGAGGTCTTGAGAATTCATTTGAAAGACTTCAGATTTCTAGATTCTCAAAATTCTCTCAATTTCTCTTTCTCTCTCTAGAATTTTATAGAGAGAAACATAGTTGAACCTCTGACATCGAACCCCTGACACTGGACCCAAGCATCAGACTGTAACTGTCGTCATTTATTCAGCGTGCACTGTCGCCCTCACAACACTGCCACCCTCAGGCTCTGTCTGGAAAGCCCTTGGTCTCTGCCCTTGTTCCACCCTTGCTTTGTCCCACATCAACATACTTGGCATTTGACTCGGACTGCATTCCTTGTGGCACCTCCACGTCGACTGCGAACCCACTTTCCTTGGCATCACCTTCCTTGCTCTCCTTCTCTCTCTGTGCTTCCCATTCCTTCTCTTTTAGCCGCTCTTCGAACTAGGGTGAAGAAAATTTTAGGGTCGGCTGGTGTGTTTATAGCTCATGTATATATATTAATCCCTAGAGTAAGGAATTACTAAAAATCCCCCTTACATTTCATGAATCATTTAAATTCTACCCGGAACATCTATTATTACAAAATGCCCAATATAGTTATTTTATGAACGATTAACGTAGTAAAAGAATTTAACTGTTTATTACCTAACCCGCTACACTAATTCGTAACTAAAAGTTGCTAATAAAATATATACGCTAACTTTATGTATAAAATTATCGCTGAAGGTTTTTAGAAAAATACCGGTTAATGCTAATCCTTGCCAAAGACATTAATCAATATCAATAATATCTATTATCGTTAATTTTTTTTCTTATGATTCTAAAATTGTCGCTAAAGTAACAATAACCAGGTAAACCTAGGTTTGAGGCATCACAGTACTGTTGCTCGTGATTCGCCCTTGGTCTTGTAGAGAGACTTTTCTTTTAATGGATTTAGATGCTATGCACCTGGTGTTACTAGAGATATAGTGGGTTAATACTTCATTTTAAGAACTTCGATAGTAGCTGTGGCTTCCATTTTGGGGGCATGACAAGTTTTGGGTCCCGTTGTACTTAGAGCTTGAGTAATGATCTGGATTCTAAAAACTTAACATATGATCGAAAATTTTAGTATGATGAAACATTTGAAGTTGACTGTCATGGGACGTTGCTTAGACCTTACTGTATAACAACGATTTAATGGTACAAGTGGAGATAGATTAAAAAGTAGAGATATACTTATACCGAGGTGGAACTTATGATTCCTTGAGGTAATATTCATTGGTGGGTCAAGTGTGATTAATGCAAGATATATATTTGAGGACTTTCGTACGTACACTTTATAAAGTGCTTGAAACTGTATTTGGATTGTTTAAAGGGATGTAGAAATATTTGAGCTGTATGCTAGTGGATATTGAGATCAGGAATGGTTATGAGTAAACCAAGTTTTGAGGACGAAATTTTTATAAGTGGGGGATAATGTAATACCCCGAACCGTGATTTTATGCCTAGCCGATTAGTTTATATTTAGTGACGATTATGAACGTTACATTTAGCCTTGATGTGCATAACTAAGATTTTATCGACAACAATTAGCAACGATATTTGTTATTAGAGTTACTTTTAGTGATGATCAATGAGTAGGGATTAGTTATAAAACTACATTTAATTTCGAGTCTCTAGCGATGATTATTGCCGGCGGTATTGATTGTGACTTTTAGTGACAATGTATAATGCTCCTAAGTTGCAAATTAATGAGGTTGGAAGAATGTAATGCCCAGAATGTTTCATTGGTGGATGAAATTTTCATTTTAACCTTAATCTAAGATTATTGTGATATTTTAAGAGGAAGGTGCGTGAGATGAGAACACTAGCTAAGTGTGGGGGGTCTTTAGAATTATTCTAACCAAGGGCAACCATATATAAAGGAAGTTTTAAGAGGGCAGCCGTCCTAGCAAATCTGCCACCCCCACCCCCTTTACGTGAAGTCCAGATAGGGAGAGAGAGAGAGAGAAGGAACAAGGCTAAGCAAGGAAAAATTCAAGGTAATGCAATCCATAAACTCTCTCTTTAGTTTAGCCATGAATTTGGACGTTTTATATGTATATTTGGTGTGGAATTGATAGCTTTCGGTAGTATTTGAGAAGAAGACCGCTAAAGAGCAGATTAAGAGTGGGTTAGGATTTTTGCCATATCTCCTTTATTTCAAATCCAATTAATATGACTTTACCCTTTCTAAAAACTTCATTGTCTTGCCTTCAACTCTTTAGTTTTGAATTTTCTCAGAATCCCACGTTTGCACATTGAAAATCGATCTTAGAGTCAATCTACTGTAGAAATCCAGAAATTTGGTTTCTGACAGCCAATTCGATTTATCATAGAAAATTATTTACTCTTTGGATGTTTATGAAATTTATATTTCTAGAAACCTCAGAAAGTCCTCTTCAACTTTAGTTTAAATTTTTCTGAGATTCATAGTATTTCGGCTCCAAAATAATCATTAACCAAAACTGGTCTGCACAGAGATGTGCTGCTTTGATCAGCCACTTCGATTTACTGTAGAGAAGTCATCAATCATTGGATTTTTGTGATATTTATATTTATGAAAACCTTAGAAAATAGACTTTAACTTTGTAGTTTTGATTTTTTTAAGATTCATCATGTTTCTTCCTCAAAATGGTCAATCTACAAAACTAGGGTTTGCTGAAAAATGCTGTTTTCAGAATTATAGATTAGCACATTGCCCATGCATTTATAAGACACTTCTAAGCATATTTGGGCAAAGTACAAAACTAAAACTATCCTTATTTTTATGAAGACTTCGATGTAGAAATTTATGGGATTTTTCTAGGCATGAAAAAGGTCTGAAACGACGTTATTTTGAAAATATGCTTTTGAATTGTTTGATATAGCAAACAAAATTATTTTTAGCTGAAAATTTACAGTGTTCTAAACACACTTAGTGGCTTAGGTGTCTAAAATTTTGTGGCATTCCGACGCTGTTCGATATATTTTGAAAACAGGAGCATTAGCGCTCAATTTAAGGAGCAACTTAGGGTTCTGAGCGGAAAATTCCCTGAGAGGCCATTGTGGTCTGAAAATCCATCCTAGCTGTTTAAAATTGTCTTTCTGGTTATATCGGCATATGTAATGGTACGTTTGAAGTCGGGGGTAAATAGGAATTTTACTGAAGTCTAGGGCCGGTTTGGTAATTTCACTTACTTGAGGAAAACTTAATTCTTAGGTATACTCGAACAACAATGAATAACATCCATGTTAATTGTTATTTAGGTTTCGATAGCCAAGAGCTAGGACCGGATTTTGAGCAAATACCAAAAGCAGTTATTCAACGTTGTAAGTTCTGCTGCCATATTCCTCCGTATACCCTATTTTCCGTCTATATATTTGTACCAATGAATCGTTCAGTTAAAAGTTTAAAGCCTTCCGCAAGCTACTGCTTTTGTATAAATTGTTTGATGAGAAAATACATCAATAATACCATGGAATGTTTTCTATGAGTAGTGTTTTAAAGTTGGCTCTTATATGTTGAATGAGACGGTATTCTGGCTTGGTTGTTGTGCCCTATATCCACGGGAGAAAGTTGTGTTGTTGGGTCCTGGTCAACAGACGATACGTTGATGCACAATACTGTTGCTCGTGGTTCGCCCTTGCGTCCACAATAATATTTATCCTAGGAAGGGGTAGGGCTTGTGGGCTCTAGTCAGAGGGGGCGTATACCCTGACCAAATAATATTTTATCCCAGGAAGGGGTAAGGATTGGGGGCCCTATTCAGGGGGAATGTACGCTGACCGCAACATACCTAAGTTATGATAAACTGTGATAGTTGTTAATAAGCCTTCTTAATGTCATGCCTATGTTCTGAAAATATTGGATGAATTGCTTTCATAAAGTATATATCTATAGTATCTTCTGTGAAAATGTTTACCAATTTTAAATCAAAGAGGAACCATGGCATGCTTTTATGAATCCCAAAACTTATTTTAGGAATGTGGTATGTGTACTTACTGGGCCCCAAGCTCACTCTTTTATAAATGTTTTCAGGTGATTATCTAGATGAAATCGGCACTGATGAGGTCCACGAGGATGTAGCTATGGTAGACGACTGCTAGAGGTGTTAGTCCTCTTATATTATTTAATAAACCATTTGGTGGAGTGCTAATACTAAAGTTGTAATTTGAGATTTTTCGGAGCTTAGATCTCCACTAGATTTAAAATGACCCATGTTAGTTTTAAATAAATAATGTCAGTGGAGATTCATTGAGAAATTATAAGCGTGATTTTAAAAATATTATTAAGGAGATAGATTTAAATTACTTGGTTATAGATTCTTGTGTACAGGTTGTTGTAAGGCCTGACAGAGCCCTGGGAGGATGTTTGGATGGGCCTGCGGCCGGTCACGTGCCTAGCCCGTGGGTTTTGGTCGTGGCAGAAAATTTATAAAAAGGGGTTCGGCTCTGATACCATTTCTGTCACGACCCAAACCCACGGGTGAACCCATGAGCTTGGTCCGTGACCGGCTAGGGCCCACAATCCCTACCCCTTCCGGGGATAAAATATTATTCGGTTAGGGTATATGCCCCCCCCGACTAGGGCCCATAATCCCTACCCCTTCCTCGGAAAAATATTATTGTGGACACAAGGACAAACCACGAGCAATAGTATTGTGCATCAACGTATCCTCCCGTTGACCAGGACCTAACAACCCAACTTTTCCCTGTGGATATGGGGCACAACAACCAAGCCAGAATACCGTGTCATTCAACATATATGAACCAACTTTGAAACACTACTCATAGAAAAACTTTCCATTGCATTTTTGATGTATTTTCTCATCAAACAATTTACACAAAAGCAGTAGCGTGCAAAATGCTTTAAAGTTTTAATTGAACGATTCATTTGAAATTAACATTTAAATGCAATTTTTTTTTGTTGGAGCCTATAAAAGGAGCATGAGAGGGGATGTAAAATTTTTGAGGAAGAATAATTTTGAGGTGAAAGGGAGAGAAAGAGGGAGGTTGGGGATTGATGAAAATTTTCGTTGAAAAATTTTCTAAGTGCTGGAGAGAGCACCAGAGGGTGAAAAATTTTGTGAAACTTTTTCTAAGTGTAGAGCGAGGATGAGAGGGTGATCACCCGACCGCGACCAAGTAAGGTGCGAGGGAGGTTCGAATTTTTTTTTAAAGCGTTGAAAATGTTGCTAAGTGTTGAGCTGGAGCAAGGGTGCCGAATGAAGTCGCAAGGGGTGGTGATCCGACCGCGAAAACTGAAGAAAATTTTCTAACTGCTGAAGAGTGAAGAGGGTGCCGAGTGAAGCCGCAGGGGTGATGACCCGACGGCGAAAAATGAAGAAATGTTTCTAAGTTTTGAAGAACGAAAAAGGTGCCGAGTGAAGCCGCGGGGGTGATGACCCGATCCGAAAACTGAAGAAATTTTTCTAAGGATTGAAGAGTGAAAAGGGTGCCGAGTGAAGCCGAGGGGGTGATGGCCCGATCGCGAAAACTAAAGAAATTTTTCTAAGTGTTGAAGAGCGAAAAGGGTGCCGAGTGAAGCCGCGGAGGTGATGACCCGACTGTGAAAACTAAAGAAATTTTTCTAAGTGTTAAGCCTCGCTGGTGATGACCCAACCGTAAAAAATGAAGAAAATTTTCTTCTAAGTGTTGAACCCCAAGGGTGATGACCCGACCGCGAAAAATGAAGGAATTTTTCTAAGTGTTGAAGACGGAGAGTGGAGCTCGGCGGTGGTTCGGCATTGACGACCGACTGAGTGACAGAGGCATGTGAGGTTTGGCAAGACGTGTTGCGTGCATGCCCATGAGGTCGCACGGCCTGAGGGGATGTTGGCTGACGGAGTTGAGACTTAGTAGCATGGCTTGAGCCACCCCGTGCACCACGTACCAAGTCGCTGCAGTATGAGGCAGGAGGGGTAGGGAACTTGGCCTGCTTGGGGTAGGCAAGGGGTGAAGCCCCCAATGAAGTGGGACATAGCACCAAGGGTGGTGCCCGTAGAATAATGTTAGCTTGAAAATTCTCCAAGTCTGGAAATGACGGCCTCTTGGATGGCTGGGTAGAGGATGTGACTGGTAGTTCTGGTAGCCATACGTTGCTGAAGCATGGTTGCTTGGGTGTGTCAGGCAAGGAATGAACTGCACTGTTGGTAGTCCTCGTAGCTCTCCACTGCACATGCATGGTGCCTGAGTATGGAAGATATGCAGACTGTAACACGATGCTCACCTCCCCAGCGGAGTCGCCAAAATGTTGATGCTGAAAATGGGTTCGCTGATACATGGAGGTGCCACAAAGGATGCAGTCTGAGTCAGCTTCCAGGTAGACAAAGTAGGAGACAGCAAGGACGGAGTAACGGCTGAGAGCAAGGCTCCCCAGACAGGTCGCGAGGGCTGGCAGAGCTGCATATACAGGGCGACGATGAACAAGGCCGACGGTCGACAGGCGTGTCAAGGGTGCAGCGTCAAGGGTCTGGTGACCAAGGTTCAAATGTGTTTCTCTCACTAGAATTCCAGAGAGAATGTCTTTTTAGAGAGAGAAAGTGAAAAGTCCAAATGAGAGAAAGATCCTTGAATAAGCTCCAAAGTCCACTATTTATAGGCAAAAATGTGCATGTGTCATAAGTTGACATGTGTCACCCCTGGGAAAGACACATCGCCGGGGTGGTCCAAAGTACCGATTCTCTGTTAGACTGCCGGTCCCTAAGTCCATGCTGCCCTGCCCTCACAGCATCTCTCTACCCATATAAGGAGACTGATCACGCTGTAGTAGCATGATCAGAGTAGCCCGTTGCCCCAGCCTCCAGTCCAAGCCCTTACTGAATCCTACGAGGTACGTCAGGAGACGCGCAGAGAACCTGACAGCGGTGAGGGTTGCCCCTGTAGCCAACTGCCAGGCGGACTAGGCGCGATGCCCTCCGAGGACCTGTTCCCGTCCTGGAGTGACCCGGGGGTCATTGCCCTGGTGATGTCGACGATCAATAGTGACATGAGTAACATGAGTGGCCATGGTCGCCGCTTGGTGCTTAGAGTCCGTTGCGGTGAAGTCTTCGCATCAGAGCTCCCTGCAAGTGTGCTGTCGGTGGCTTTAAGGATGTGCCGACGATGGCTCCAGGGTTGCGAGCCCATCCTGCTGTGAGGGCCAAAGCCCCCGGTGATTGAGCCGATGACGGCACGAAGCCCGTCCCGTAGTTTGATTGAGCCGACGATGGCACGAAGCCCATCCCGCAGTTTGATTGAGCCGACGATGGTGCTAAGCCCATGCCGCAGTTTAATTGAGCCAACGACGGCACGAAGCCCGTCCCGCAGTTTGATTGAGCCGACGACGGCACGAAGCTCGTCCCGCAGTTTGATTGAGTCGACGATGGCGCTAAGCCCATACCGTAGTTTGATTGAGCCGGTGACAGCACGAAGCCCGTCCCGCAGTTTGATTGAGTCGGCGACGGCACGAAGCCCGTCCTGTAGTTTGATTGAGCCGGCGATGGCGCCAAGCCCGTGATGGCGCTAAACCCATGCCGCAGTTTGATTGAGCCGGTGACAGCACGAAGCCCGTCCAGCTGTTTGATTGAGTTGGCGATGGCGCTAAGCCCATGACGGCGCTAAGCCCGTGCCGTAGTTTGATTGAGTCGGCGACGGTACGAAGCCCATCCTCCAATTTGATTGAGCCGACGATGGCGCTAAGCCCATGCCGCAGTGAGGGGTCCTTGTGCCAGAGCACTACGAGCGAAGCCCCAGGAATGCTGCACACTCTGGAGAGTGGGTCGAAGCATGTTCCACGTCCATGGCGAGGGCGCAGGGTGTGGTGAATAAGTGTGATGGCCGAAGGCCTATAACATGATTGTGGCGCATGGGAGGGCGACGAATGCCGCGGAGCAATACTTGGTGCCGGGGCACGTATTATGAGAATGGCGCAAGGGTACAGCGACGACTGTCGCGGAGCAATCCTTGGTGCCGGGGGCACGCATCATGAGAATGCGCAAGGGCACAGCGACGACTATCGCGGAGCAATACTTGGTGTCGGGGGCACGTATCATAAGAATGTGCAAGGGCGTAGCAACGACTATAGCGGAGCGATACTTGGTGCCGGGGCACGCATCATGAGAATGCACAAGGGCGCAGCGACGACTGTCGCAGAGCAATACTTGGTGCCGGGGGCTCGTATCATAAGAATGGCGCAAGGGTGCAGCGACGACTGTCGCGGACCAATACTTGGTGCCAGGGGCACGTATCATAAGAATGGCGCAAGGGCGCAGCGACGAACGTCGCCGAGCAATCTGTGTTGAGCGCGATGAGCAGGCGTTGTGCGACGAAGGTCACGGAGATGGAATGCGGGCGACGAGAGTCGCGGAGATGGAGCGAGGGCGACGAGAGTCGTGGAGATGGCGTGGGAATGCGAGCAACGAAGGTCGCGGAGATGGCGCGCGGCGACGAGAGTCGCGGAGCTGGTGCACGGATGCGGGCAACGAGAGGTTGCAGAGATGGTGTGTGGGCGATGAGAGTTGCGGAGTCGGATCGCGGGCGATGGAGTCACGGAGCTGTCACGTGGACGCAGGCGATGAGAGGTTGCGGAGATGGCGCGCGGGAGATGAGAGTCGCGAAGTCGGAGCTCTGGCGATGGGAGTCGCGGAGCAGTCGCACGAATGCGGGTGACGGAGGTCACGGAGATGGTGGGTGGGCGACGAGAGTCACGGAGATAGTGCACGGGCGATGGGAGTCGCGAAGCTGTCTCGTGGACGTGGGCGATGAGAGTCACAGGGCCGACGCGTGGACGCGGGCGACGAGATTCGCCGAGTTGGAGCACGAGCAACGAGCGACCGCGAGCAAAGGCTGTTGAGGCGACGGAGCGTGAGGACTAGGGAATGGTCTTCGCGGCGGCGGAGCACGGCGGCGAGTGATGGTTGTTGCGACTATGGCCCGCGACCATGAACGACGGTCGTCGGTCATCAAGGTAGGTGGCCGAACCCTTTTGGGTGGCCGGCCCCCTCAGGTGGCCGACCCCCTCGGGTGGCCGACCCTGTAAGGAGGAAGGCACACCAAGGTTGCTTCACAACGGGAAAATGCATGATGAGTTGATTATGTGATGCTTTGACCGGCATGTGAGCGTTGAAAAGTTGACCATTGAGGGTGATGTGTCGCGCAAAGTGGGTCCCTTAGCGGGCCCTGGGGTGCGGCCAGAATAGGGTATGAACAACTATTTTTTTCACTTTTGCTATTCAATTTTGGGGTGCATTTGGTAGTTATGCATCGCAACAAAATCTTTATAGATGTTTATACTTCCAGCATTCTACTCTTATGGCACAAGCTATGCATCGAGATTACAAAAGAAGAGATAAATGTTAAGAATGAAAAGTTTTTAAGTGATGCATGCAGTGATTGTGATGGATTAATTGAGGTGGAGAGAATTTGTTTATGTAAGCGACACAACGTAACAAGTTTCTGTACATCTTCAAGTCATGATTGTGATCATCCTTAAGATATAGTCTCCATGCATATATCATAGGAAATTCCTTGGCCTCAGAAAATATTGAGCTTCATTTATAAAAATTCATGAATTAAATTCAAGGATCTTCACAAATTTACCATAGTTGTTCTTGAATGTTTAAGTGCAAAGACAAGTTTTAGGCCTCGTTGTGTAAGCAAAAGGTGACATGTTTGAGACTTTGGAATCTAAGGATTCCCCTGTTCCATCTCGATCTTCTACAAGTTCACAAGAGGAGAGTTATTCCATCTCATAGTAAAAATTGCCAAAGGCCATATTCATATTTTTGAACCTATATTGCAATTGTTTTCTATCGTTTATGGTTGTGATGGCGTAGTTAGTTTGATGTTCACCCTTAATTGGAAGCTCGGAGGATTGTTGCTATACTATTGCCACATCTAATTCTGGTCTAGGTGGTTGTCCATCTTTGAAGCTTGTACCTTGATGGTTGCTAAGAGTTGATTCCAGTGTAGATCATTAGGTTTTTGGATTAGGGTGACTTGCCAAAAAAGGAAAATAAATGTGAACTTGAAGAAGATGAAAATATCTATTTCAAATAACTGTATACGTGAAATTGGACCTCCATTTTCAGTGTTACCCTAGACCACTGCCTATACTTTGGAATTGTGTTTACTGCTTCTTGCTTTTCATGAATCAGCACTCCATTTGAGATTCTGATACAAAGTTGTAGTTGTCAAAGCATCCTTTTTGTGGTAAGTTGTCATACGAATTCAGGTTACTATTGCCAATAGGTACTGTCAACCCTTGAACGCTATCGTTAATTGGTTCAAAGCTTCAATTTGATTGGTTTCCTTCCTGGTACCGTTAACCCCTTTTCATTTGGTAATAGGTATTGTCAACCCCTGAACACTATCATAGTTCAAAGTTTTGGGTAGACATCTTCTTTTGACAGGGCCTAGCTTAATTGAGCCTTTTCTTGGCAAAACTGAGGGGATTTCCATTTCAAACCTCTTGCCGAAAGTGTTCATCTGAATCTGAAGCTTGGAATTTTGGGGGCGATAGTGGCTCGTGTTACGACTCTCTCTAGGAGTGTCCCATTTTCAAGGCCCAAAAACCGTTGCTTTAGATTCGAGTTCATATGATATTGTGTATTGTTCATTTGAACTGTTGATTGAAAAGTGCTGTTTTGTATTTGTTTGGGTACATTAAATGGAATATTTGTGGAAATCATTGTTCTTTACATATCCCAATTTAGTTAATTATGGGTTATCTTTGGCTTAGCCACTTAATTGTAGAATATTTGTTCTATTTAGCAATAGAGATACATAGAGTCATAGTTGCATCCTTGAGTAATCCATCACTATTGAGTCAAAGAATCATAGCCGTTGTATCAATGAGCAAAAACCTCAATTAAGTATTCTACTATTTTGGAAAGGATATACTCTTATCAACTTGAATCAACTTTGATGGTAAACAAACATGCATTAAACCGTTTGGAAATATAACCAGCTGCAATGCGATATATGGAAAAGGGAATTTAGTTTTATTTTGGGTTTTATAAGGCTGATAGACAATGTAAGTTGATTTGAAATTTTTTTTATTCTTATTGGCACCTCTGTTATTGTTGTTGATTGAGACAGCTGCTACAACTTCTTAACAGGAAGTGGTGCTGATGTCTTTGAAGCTAGAGAGACTAATAGACTATCTAATGGCAAGCTTTCTTTACTACTTAGATGTTTTGTAATCTCAAAAATATTGATTTTGCATATTTAACCATTGCTTTCTAACAATTTAGAACTCCATAGTTTTTATTGGTGTTGTAGCATCTAAAGCTATATTGTCAACAATATATTGTATGAAATGCCAATGTTGTCGAGTTTCTAGAGAAATATATGAGGAAATGGAGGTGGAAAAGTTTGTTCAGGATAGGCATTAGGCATGTCTTGCTTTGTATAGCTTAACTAGTGTAATTGATGAATGGGCAGCAACCAGTTAGAGTTGGTCGCTGTTCTTGCATGAGTTGATGCCCGTGGTTTCAATTACTGTGATATTTTTTGCTGCTATTGATGATGGAGATATAAGGGCAGTGTTTTATATGTTGCAAAGTCGGTAGTACTTTGATTTGACTGGACTGGGGCATGGAAATTTTTATTCCTAGGAGACGGGGAAAGGCTAAGCAGTCTTTTTGAAAGATAATTTCTAGTCTTTTGGAGGAACTTCCGGTAAACTAATGCCTTTAGTTGCTTGCTTTTTTTCCCTTCAGCGATTTCTTTCACTTTCACTCATACACTGCCCATATATTTTAACTGCAATTTTAGTACGAAATATAAGTGCGGGACACTCAGATGCCCAAATAAGTCACTTATATTCCTCTTTAAAGTCTAAAAGAACAATATTGAATGTAATATCCCGCACTTTTCAAGCGGTTTAGAATAATTATAGATGACCAAAAAAATAAACGGGCAATAAATATGAGCAACGCATGGAGATTAGTAGAGCATGAAATGTTTAAATGATTCTGGGACAGAAATATAATTTAAAAAACTTTTGGGGTCATTTTGAAAATTTGAAAACTTATGGGGCTAAATTGCAATTTAGAAAAGTTAGGCATTATGTGTCAAATTTTGGGAGAATGGGGCATAATATGATGTCACCTCCTACTTAATTTCGGATGACTAACCCAAATAAATATTGAAGTAATGGTTGAATATTTTTTTAAAAGGAAAAAAAAAGAGAAATTCGGGTAAAGAAGGAATGAAAAAAAAAACAAAAACAAAAGCAGAGAGAAACAATAAAAGAAAAAATGAGTACAGAGAGAAGAGAAGAAGAACAGGAGCTCGCTGAGAGTAAAACAGGAAAAAATAGGGAAGAAAGGAAAAGAGAGCGAAATTGAGAAGGATTCTCAAGAGTAATTTCCTCACTTTTTTTAGTGTAACTATTATATTGAATTAGTGTGTAATTCCAGTAATTATGTGTGTTTTTGTGCTTTCACTATGTTTAAAGGGTGCTGTGTGTGCAAGTGTGTGTCTCGGTAGAATGTAGGAGACAAGTGTGTGTGGTTTAGGTAAAATAGTAGGTGTTTTAATTTGAATAGTAACTGCCTTTTCACTAAAGATAGGGAATTATTTAGGCAATTTGTGTACAAATTGTTATAAATAGTTAAAGTCAAATTTTGATAAAGTACAAAATAGTAGCCCCTATTATTTTCATGAGACAGACACTATGAAATTATTTGGGAATTTTTGGTGTTCGTGAATAATGCTAAATTATGATATCAATTAAAAGAAATTCTCGATTTATTTAGCATACCAAATCAAGTTATTTTAATCTAACAATTTTAGTGAAACCTTACATTCCTGAATTATTATATTTTCTCAACATCCATGTCATTTCGAGGTCGATAGCTATTTTTAGCAGAACCAGTTTCTAAGCGCTCGGTCCAGACACCGGATCGGGATTTTCGGACAAAAATTTTTAAAATACTTTTTAGCCCAAAAATGACCTCATAATGCTTAAAATAGTGTTTTTTTTTTATATTTCTCTGGTGCAGGAATCCCTAGGGGGTATTTTGGTAATTTGTCATCCATAGGGAGTATTTTGATAATTTTATTTGTAAAATGTATTTTTTGGTAAATTCATATACGGTAATAATATTTTAGTATGTTACTTACGGGAAAGCTGTTTTGGTGATTTAAGTATGAAGAGTATTTTTTATAAGTTTACATACTCGGTGAGGGGGCCTTTCTGGGACTATGCATGAGTCAGTATTGAATTCATAATATCATAGTACATACTATATACTAATAATTGGTTTGTTCTGTTTCGGTTAAAGCAACAGACTTTCTTGTTAGACTTGCTTAGCTTCGGATTCAGGTAAGAGTTTCTATCTAAATCCCAGGTAAGGATTTCTATTCGAACCCTAAATTCGATAACTTGTGTTCGTAAGTATTCTTTTGATTTACTTATAGATATTGTCAAACATTGAGATATGCACTAATATCAGCATGTTATTACCAAGAAAACCACAACATTGCACCTGAATCAATTATTTGAAATCTTATCGATGCTTGCCTGTTATTGCATGCTGAGAAAATTTGATAACCGTTTGCATTCGCTCTTTTGAATTGTTATGCTTAAACTTGATCATTGTTTGTATTTGTTCTTGCTATTTGCTTGTAGTTATTCTAAAATATCGAGTGATGAATTATATCAGCATGTTTAATTGTCATTGAAACTTTAATTGATTTTGGTTATTTGAATTCATGTTGATGCTCATTTTATTGCATGTCAAGCATTGATTTTCTTGTTAATTCTATGATTTTTATTTTCTGTGTTGACCTTAGAATATATTTTGCGGGAAGGCATTATAAGGTGTCTGAACCTGCGTAATTATGCAGGGCTAGTACTTTAATGAGATGGTCTAGTTATCGTACATCATGCATGTGTACACTTTATGTGCATTGCCTGAATGACATTGCCTCCGCCCAGGATCCATATCTCTGAGTTTGTGTAGATTGTAACTTACAGTGATTATTTTGAAAATGATGTTCAAATGAATGTCTTGATAGCTGAATGAAGGGGATTGAGTTGAAACTCTTTCCCATACTTTGATCAAACTGTTTGTGATTATCTTAAACCCTTCCCCCTATTGCCCTCTGAAGTATCTGTGTTCGTTTAGAAACCCTTTGAAAAATTATCATTGCATTTTAAAATGATGGCTTTGAAAATAATCTTCAAATAATCATTTTTGGGACAAGCTTATGACGGATTATGTTTGTTTTGGAAATTATCAAACTGTTCACGATTGTTGAAATGTTTTGAAACATTATCATTGAATGGACTTTTGAACTGTTTTGTAATTGTTTCGGTTGTTCCTTGAACGACCTTACTGAGCTATCAAAAGCTCACCCTTCATTTGATTCCCTTCTACAGGTGATCAGCTATAGAATGCTCAGGAATAGTTAATAGTCTGTGTGAGATTTGGATGAGCCCACCATTACCGTGTAGTGAGACTTGTGTGGGTTAGTACTATTAGCTCGTTCTATAGGAACTTGAGTTGAAGAGAACCTAAGTTTTCATAGTTAAGTTTAAGCAGTTTTGAAATCATGTATTTGAAGGAATTTGAGTTGATGTCTAGTTGGATGCTTTGAAGCATGTGTCACCAAACAAGATTTGACAAGTTTGATGTGAAGTGGTAGGTAACGCTCCGGGAGTTCGCGGTGATGGAGCTCCGAATTTTTCAGAATATTACAGTTGGTATAAAAGCAGTTCGGTCTTATGGTATTAAGAGTATAAGTATTGATTTTGTAGGCACAAAAAAATAGCAAGGATAGAAGCACTCCTTATAGCTTCCTTGAATTATTCGGTCATGCAATACTTAAACAAAAAAAAGAGTATGGGTAATACGATTCTATAGAATCATAATTCGGTTAGTGAGAGTGGGGTAGGACAATGGTAGAGTTAAGAAGTTTATCTTTAATTTGTAATTGTATTTTTTTATACATGTGTTAGAATAACTCTGATAACTGTTAATTGCACTAGTATAGCTCGCACTCGTAGCACCGACAGTGGAGATAGTATGGAGGGCCCAGAAGTCCCCAATAGATAAGATTCCAACACGTTTGTATAAGATGAGTAGAGATCCTATCCCCGACATTGGCAAGACCTGACAAACAATCCTTAGAATGGGAAATTTTCTATATGGAGAGTTTTATGATTATAGAGGGGCACCTCTACCTAATAGAAAGGAATAGCATAACCCATAACCAATGGTTGCGGTTCTGAACACAATGAACGAAATTCTGACTTGATGACATGAAATCTGGTTAACCAGTAATAAGGAATATCGAATCCTGTCCAACCACAGCCACAACCTCGAGAAGAAAAAAAATTGTAGGTGAGTTTAAATAAACAAAATACTACTAACTTTAGAGGGTCATTGGATCCTATGAAAGTAGAAAACTGAATTAATGAAATGGAGGAAGTTTCGAGCAATCATTGTAGTGAGAGACAAAAGATTGAAGTTGCTATCTATAAACTGGGGTGAGGCTGATCAATAGTGAAAAATGGTAGAGAAGAGTCTTACTCAATAGCAATTGACTGATATAACTTAGGAACAGTTTAGGGATTTGTTTTCAATTGGTATTTTTAACTAGTTATCGTGAACAGATGTTGAGAGAATTTGCCAATGTGATGCAAGTAGATCAAGAATCGGTCGATGAATTTGAAATAAGTTTTGGCGTCTCGCCAGATTCACAGTAAGGATGTTGCCAACAGAAGGAGATAGATATCAAAAGTTTAAGTTGGGCCTTAGGCCTGGACTAAGAGATGGAGTGATCTTAGCTCAATTAACGAGCTATATGAATGTCTTTACTTGGCATATGTTTTGGAGCAGTCTAAGTCTGACAATAGAAGAAGGTATGAGGAAACACAAGATGGATAGAAAAGGGATTGGCAAGAGGTTCCCCAGGACATATATGTAGGAGCAGACAGGCGTCAGCAATTTTTACAGTTGGCACATTAGGGTGCTCAAGGCTTGAGGATAAGGCAGAGTCAGGGATTTAGACCTGCATCGGCTCGTGATTTAGACCTGGGCAAAGTTCTGGAATTTGATTAGGGCATGATATGGGATTTAAAGAGCGCAGGGTATAGGCGTTCGACCAGCTCAGGGTACTAACCTTAGACCATCACAGAGTTTCAGAGTTCGACCTACACAGAGTGTTGGCCGGGGTGGCGGGTCAACTTTTTTGGCCACCCCATGTATCATGTGCGGGAAGTATCATGGCAGTAGGCCATGCTATAGAGTTACCGGAGGGTGTTTTAAGTATGGTAGTATGGAGCATCAGGTTCAAGACTGTCCATTTATTAGGATAATCCGTCAACTTTCCGTCCCATGAAGTAGCGGCGAGCAAAATGGGAGCAGCCTAAATCGTGAAAACAGGGTTGTGGGAGAGCAATACAAGCATCGTGCTGATAGGAGACAGCTAGTGCAACAAGCAGTGTTCCTCGATAGGGAAGAGGACAAGGCCCGTAGGGCCAGACTTAGCAATCTCAATCTCAACAAGGGTAAAGGCCCAGAACATTAGTTAGACTTTATTCTATGTCTACTCAGGATATTTCCATATCTAATGACATGGTGTCAGGTACACTATAAGTTAACATTCCAGGAGTTTGGGGCGATGGAGCTCTTGATTTTCAAGATGTTACAATTGGTATCCCTTATTTTTACATGGCGATTGAGGGTGAAAACCCATCCTTTATTTACTGATCTTGAGGTGGGCACTCCGTTGGGAGAGTCTTTGATTGTTTTTACGGTTCTCTATAACTGTATTGTTCATGTAGGGGATCGAGATCTTTCTGTGGATCTCATACCATTTGCGATTAGAGATTTTAATATCATATTAGGCGGGGATTGGTTATCCTCTAATTGTGCATCCATAGATTGTCAGGGGAAACCTTAATAGTGTTTAAAAGCTCGTAAGTTATGAGTAATAATTAAGTTAGTGATTTGATTTATGATTGAGAATGTTGCTTTTGAGAAATGACTGGTGTTAAGTCTGAAAATTAGTTTGAGAGTACAATAAGAAGTGTGGGTTCATGCCTTGTAATCTCGTTCATTTTTTTATATGCTGAATTCAATTATGACTAAATTGAATGCCAACTTACTTTGAGACGCCAAAGACGATGTCATTCATACCGAGTCATCTTATTCTTTTTCTAGGATATTTATTTACTTCTTTCGAATCTATTTGGACTTGATTGGATAGTATCTGACCCACTAGCATGAGAAGGCTACGAATCCTATTAAGGACCAATAACCCTTATTTATCGTAATTGCTTCGAGTCATTGGATTGACTTTGCTTCGTCATACCTAGCTATACCATCGTTTCTGTACTCATCATTTTTCTGGGATGTTGAAAAAAATGTATTCTGAATCTCGAGAGTCAACGGGTATGATTTTGTTAAAGATTTTTCACGTTATAATCCCAATTGCAATTATTGTTATCATTTGGTCCCTAAATGTTTGATTGAGATCATTGTTTATTATAATTAATGTCAGATGTTTTGTTGTATAATCATCACTGCTTTTTTTTTTGTGATTAGTGTTTGTTTAGTGTGTTCCAAAATGATAACATGTTATGATTATTATTCATACCTAATCTGATTATCAGCATTCTACTGTAAGAACTTAGATATTATGTAGACTCCTAAGCCTCAGATAATGGTGAGTGGGAGTAGACTTTGAGAACGTAGATTATATTTGGATAATCTATTTGAAGATTCAGTATAAGATTGAGATTTTGGTTGGCACACGATAATAGCCGCATGTTACTTGCCTTTAGAACTGAAAGACTTTAAACATTTAACCGAAACACATGATCGAAGGATAAGATTACAATATTATTGGTAAATAATGTAATTGTGAATCATAAGTGATGTGATAACTTATAGCCTTAAACTCTAGTGAAAGTACAATACATGCGAGTGCGGAATCATACCTTGCACTATGTTAAGGTAACACGTCTCTCGGTGATGAATTCGGTAATAGCAAGGGCTAATTGATTTTAGATATTAGAGTGTGCAACGAAAGCCTATTGGTTATAGTTTTTCTGTCTTTGTGATATGTAAGTGCTTATAGGAATTGGTTATCCGCATTATCTCTATAACATATTTGAATCATATTGGATTAGGGATTGATTCAATTAATTTTAAAAGCATTGAATCTAGAGTGACGTAAATTCACTTCAGTGAGTTCGTATTAGCTTAGTCATTGTTCGTGGAATATTGGAAAGGTTAGAGTGCGAGTGATAACCTGACTAGATTGTTTAGCATTAGAATTTAAAATTTAATTGTTGTCTTCGTCGAAATGATTTGGGTGCAAAGGCTAGATATAACCCAGCTACCAAGCGATATTTATCAGAGTTATGCATCTGAAGCGTAGTGCCTAGACATTATATGCAATATGAATCCAGAGCTCAATTTCAAGGATAAATTTTTATAAGGTGGGGAGAATGTAATATCCCATACTTTTCGAGTAGTTTAAATTAATTATCAGTGACCTGAAAAATAAACAGGCGATAAATTTGAGCAATGCTCAAAAATGTTAAAATGAATTTAGGGTAAAAATATAATTTTAAAAACTTTTGGGATCATTTTGTAATTCAAGAAACTTGAGGGGCTAAATAACAATTTTAAAAAGTTAGGCATTAAGCTTCAAATTTTGGAAAAATGGGGCACAGCATGATGCCACCTCTTACTTAGTTTATTAGGATGACTAACCCATAATGGTGGGAATCTGTGTGTTTTTGCTTTGTCAGTGTGTGTTTAGAGGGTGTCTGCAAGTGTGTGTCTTGGCAGAATGTAAAAGATAATTGTGTGTAGTTTAGGTGAAATAGTAGATGTTTTAATTTGAATAGTAATCGTTTTTGTCACTAAAGATAGGGAATGATTTAGGCATTTTTTGTACAAATTTTGATAAATATTTAGAATTAAAATCTGACAAGGTCTAAAATAGGAACCCTCTTTATTTTTACGATACGTACGCTGTGGAATTATTTGAGAATTTTTGATGTTCGCGAAAGGGTATTAATTAAAACAATTCTTGATTTATTTAGCATACCAAATCAAGTTATTGTAATCTGAAAATTTTAGCAAAACCTTATATTATTGAAATGTTTCATTTATAAAATTTTGTACCATAACGAGGTCAATAGCTATTTTTAGCAGAATCGGCTTCTGAGTGCTCGGTCCAGACACCGGGTTTGAATTTTTGGACGAAAATTTCTTAAAATACTTTTTAGCCCAAAAATGACCTTGGAATACTTAAAATAATATTTTAAAGTGTTTTTGATATTTTCTGGTGCGGGAATCCCCAGGGAGTATTTTGGTAATTTGTCACCCAGAAGGAGTATTTTGGTAATTTTAACTACAAAAGGTATTTTTGTGTAAATTCACATACGGTAGGGATAATTTAGTATGTTGTAGTTTTGGTGATTTAAGTATGAGGGGTGTTTTTGGTAATTTTACACATAAGGGACATTTTGGTAATTTTACATACTTGGAGACAGGGCTGTTCTGAGAGTATGCGCGAGTCAGTATTGAATTCATAATATCATAGTACATGTTGTATACTAATAATTGGTTTGTTCTGTTTCGGTTAAAGCAACAGACTTTCTGGTTAGACTTGCTTAGCTTCGGATCCAGGTAAGGGTTTTTATCTGAATCCCGGGTAAGGATTTCTATCTGAACCCTAATTTTGATAACTTGTGTTCGTAAGTATTCTTTCAATTTACTTATGGCTATTGTCAAACATTGAGATATGCACTAATATCAGCATGCTATTGCTAAGAAAACCCCAACATTGAACTTGGATTAATTATTTGAAATCTTATCGATGCTCGCCTGTTATTCCATGCTGAGCAAATTCGATAACTGTTTGCATTCACGCTTTTGAATTGTTATGCTTAAACTCGATAATTGTTTGTATTTGTTTGTGGTTATTCAGAAATTTTGAGTGATGAATTATATCAGCATGCTTAATTGTCATTGAAACCTTAATTGATTTCGGTTATTTGAATTCATGTTGATGCTCATTTTATTGCACGTCAAGCATTGATTTTCTTGTTAATTCTATGATTGTTATTTTCTTTGTTGACCTGGGAATATGTTCTGTGGGGAGGCGTTCTAAGTTGTCTGAACCTGCGTAATTAGGCAGGGCTAGTACCTTAATGAGAAGTCTAGTTATCATACATCATGCAAGTGTACACTTTCTGTGCATTGCCTGAATGGCAATGCCTCTGCCCAGGATCAATATCTCTAAATTTGTGTGCATTGTAACTTACAATGATTGTTTTGAAAATGATGTTCAAATGAATGTCGTGATATTTGAATGAAGGGGATTGAGTTGAAACTCTTCCCTATATTGCGATCAAACTGTTTGTGATTATCTTAAACCCTTCCCCTTACTGACCTTTGAGGTATCTGTGTTCATTTTAAAATCCTTTGAAAAATCATCATGGCATTTTAAAAAGATGGCTCTATAATTGATTTTCAAATAATCGTCTTTGCTACATGCTTATGACTGATTATGTTCGTTTTGAAAATTATCATACTGTTCATGATTGTTGAAATGGTTTGAAAGATTTTCATCGAATGGACTTTTGAACCATTTTGTAATTCTTTCGGTTGTTCCTTGAACAACCTTATTGAGCTCTCAAAAGGTCACCCTTCATTTGATTTCCTTTTGCAGGTGATCAGTTCTAGAATGCTCGGGAATGGGTTTATAGTCTGTGTTAGATTTCGGTGAGCCCACCATTACTGTATAGTGAGACCCCTGTGTGGGTCGATACTATTATCTCGTTCTATAAGAACTTCAGTTGTAAAGAACCTAAGTTTTAATACTTTAAGTTTACTCAGTTTCGAGATCTTTTATTTTGAATAATTTGAGTTGATGTCTAATTAGATGCTTTGATGTATGTGTCATTAAATAGGATTTTGACAGGTTTCATGTGAAGTGGTAGGTTAACGCTCCGAGAGTTCAGGCCAATGCAGCTCCAGATTTTCGGAATGTTACATTGAAGTTTTTGCTTATAAAAGACTTGCATTGTAATGTCTTTTATAAAGCAAAGCCTTTTAATGAGAGTTCTAAGACTTTAAGCTATTCAAAGAAGTACTTTCAAATTAATCTCTTTCGCTTGCCTTAATTTACGCTTTCTTAGGCTAGTGGAGTATCTTGGTGTACACTTCCACTATAATAAGCTCAACATACTGAGTAGTACAACTTATGGGATGGAGGGTGATAGTCACACGTATACTCCTGATTCATGAAACCAAACCTTTCAAAGATGGGTACTTTGTTCGGGCTTCTCCAAAGGAGAGCCCTTTATTATGCCGCACGTCCTACCAATATCAACTAAAGTATATTGAAATATAAACATGCATGCCTACCAACCAACAAATACAGACAGAAATAGAGTTGATCTTCAAGTTTGTAACCCGAACGTACGTCAAAGTCTTTGTGCAACCACACACATCTATTGGCACACAATAATAGGCCTATGGTTACTAGCATTAGGTAAGGACTAGATGTAATAGGAATGCCCCTACTATACTTGATTGTTGCGCAAAGTTTAAGTAACTATTTTGCATTTCGTATTGGACCTATAGATATTAGTTTACGTTCTATAATCATTAGTCTCCTTGGCTTCATTTTTTTTCTTTTATATGTATTATGTGTATGAAAGCATTTTAGAAATTTCATTTTGCAATTTGGATATGCATGAAATTGACATGTCATTGTCTTATGTAAAACATGTTCCTTGATAAATTGATATATAAAGTGGCTATATGGGAAGCATGGAGGAGTTAAATTGCTATTTTTATTGCCACTGAGGGGTGATCGATGAAAAGTTGTTGGTCGTATTATGGTAGAGGGAGGATACAACCAGCTATTATTTGGGGATGAAACAACTTTATATGATCAGTTTATAGTTGAGGATGTGAAGCTTGTTCTATTAATTCATGTGACGAGTCATTCATGTTTTGCACAAATGAAGGGACGGGACAACTGATTGAGTTGCAAAACCAGTGTGGTATGTATATGAAGTTGCATTTACATTCTGGAACCAAAGTTCATGCTTTCATCAGTGATGCTGTGCCTCGAACACCACATTTAGCCAGCACGATGAATTGACTTTAACACTACCTTATATGTTTTTTTCCTTGCGTGATTGACGTGACTGTTGACATGTAAAGTCTTGTTTGTAGGAAGTCAAATCATCACACAATACCTCAGCCTGCTATTCACCATGCAGGTGATAATGCTCATCTTCCTGACCTTGGTGATAATGCTCAGCTTCCCAGCATCCTTTTCAATCGTCCAGTGGAATAACCTTCAGCCCCCTCAATACAAGAAATTGTTGCTATCAATAGCGAAATGGAACAACTCCAGCCCCCTCCGGGTATGATCACGTTGTTACTGATAGTGCAATGAAACTAACTCCAACCCGCTTCAAACATGCCTCTCTTGTATATGATCCACCCGAAAATCAGGTCATAGATTCTATGATTATTCCTTTGAATGTTGATGATGCGCATTTTGAAAAGGGTAGCGTATTTGAAGATAGAAAAGCAATTTGGCATTGTTTGTATTTCCTTACGTCAACAAGAAATTTAAGTGCATGTAGAAGGACAATAACAAGGGTTACCTCAGGGCAATATGCAGCATTAAGGGATGTCCATAGTATCTAACTGCAACATGTGAGAGGAACTTAAAGTACGCCAGAGTAATAAGCTACATGGCGACTCACTCTCACAACTTGGGTGATGATGCTAGTTACATCCCTGTTGTCAAGGCAAAATATATTTAGTGATGATGCAAGTTAGCCCTAAAAAGATACAAACCGTCTTTCAGGAAGATAACAAGGTTTGAATGCCCTATAATCAGGCTTGGAGCATGAAAGAGTGGGCAATGGCTAGCATTGAGGGAGGTGTTCCAGCCCAAGGTTATGCGTACGCTTCATGGTTATGTGAACGCCTAATGACTGTAATCCTGGAATACATGCAACACACTGAACAACAACCGAAGACAATCATCGGTTTAATCAATTGTTCATAGCTTATGGTGCGTCCATTGCTGGTTCCCATAATGCATGTAGGCCTTCAATTTTCAATGAGTTTTGTTTCTCAAGAACTTCTATAAAGGTTGTGTTTTGTCTGCTTGTGTTTTGGACTCAAACAATGGTGTTTGTATCCATTGGCATATTCCATAGCTTGCATTGAGGATAATGTTGATTGGAAATGGTTTTGAGTGAGCTGCGAGAAGTGCTGGACAAGGATACCAATTTTGTGTTTATGACAGGTAGGAGTAAAAGTCTAGTCGATGGCATCGAGAAAATACCTGGGGCTGACAGCAATTCTCATTGTCTTTGTCACCTAAAGGAAAACTTTCGTAGATATATGGTGAAGAATAATGGATGGAAGACGAAGAAATGCAATAATGCATTGGAGCTACTGGAAAAACTTGAAAAAGCTTGTGATCATAGGTAATTTATGGACCAGTGTGATGAGATGTGCAAGTTGGACAAAAGCTTCCCCTTTGGTGGAACAAAACAAGTCACAATACTGGGCTAATGCTTATTTTCCAATGAAGAGATGGGGCTGGTTATCCTCAAATCCAGATGAATCTTTTAAGGCATGGTTTGGTAAACATCACCTTCGCGAACTAAATATTCATCACTTCATCAAAGAGCATGTTGTGACTTACAATTTTCTTGACTACAAAAAGTGAAAGCATTTCCAAGTGGTGTGCACCTGTTGGTCCTCGAATTGAAAAAAAAACTCAAAAATTTAAGAGCTGAGCATTATCCCTTTGCAGCAGGTGTATGTTCAACAAACCTTCATGGTCTCTGATCGCAAAAATAACGATTATGTTGTGGATATGTCACAACGTTATTGTAGTTGCCGGGAGATGGGCTATTCAGGGATTTCTTGTCCACATGCAATGGAAATCCTTCCCCAAATAAGTGTTTAAGACCTTGTTGATCGTGCTTTCCTAGTAGATTGACAAAAGCTTTTGTTTAAGCATCCAATTCCTTCAGTTCCTATAATATCTAGAACTTTGGGAGCGGGTTAGAATAGCCATCTGTGCTCTGAAAAATAAAAGGGCGATAATTCTGGGTAATGCTCGGGTATTAGTAGTGCATGGGAGCTTAAAAAGATTTCGGGGCAAAAATATAATATTTGAAATTTTGGGGCCATTTTTGTAATTTTGGAAAATTGGAGCTATTTTGCAAATTTTGGAAACTTGTACCAAGGTGTCAAATTTTGAGAAAATGGATCATAAGTTGGTGACACCTCTTACTTAAATTTTTTATGACTAATTACATTATAACATAAACTAATGAACTATTTAGTGTATAAGAAATTAAATGGAAGAAAATAAAAGAACAAAAATTCGGTAAGAAAGGAAAGAGAAAACAAAAGATGAATAGTGATTGAACAGGGAAGAAACAGAGAAGAGAAGGAAAATAAAGGGGAAGAAGAAGGAGCTCGGGAAGGAAAAGAAGGGAAAAGAAAAGGAAAGAGAGAGGAGGGCGAGAGAGAAGAAACTGAAGAATTTCCAATAGATAATTTTTACCTCCAATTATGCGCATAATTGAAGAAATTGTGCTCTGTGTGTGTGTGTGTGAACTCTATCTGTGATTGTGTTTCTTTTGGTGTGGTTGCAGCTTGAATTCGAGTTGGAAGGGGGAATGATGTGCATTAGTGTGTGTGTGTGTGTTAGGGTATAATTTGTGACTGTAAGGGGGTGTTTTGGTGTATGGTGTGCGTGTTCTTGACTGTGCAGTGTGTGTGTGTGTGCTTGCGCACCCGCGAGTGCGCGTGCGCGTGCGTGTGTGTGACTGAATGTGTACTGTGTGTGCTCGGGTGTGTATATATAGGTGTAATGGGAGATTTTATGTTAGTGTGCGTATTATGGAGAGAGCATGAAATGTTTTAGAGCTAGGGTGAATGGATGGTGGAGCAGCAGGTGCTCGTGAAGGGTGTACACCTGTGAGTGTCACGGTTGAAGGGGAGAAGAGACTGTGTGTAAATAAGGTGTTTTAGTGTGTGTTTCAATTTGAATAGTGTTTGTTTTTGTTGCTTAAGTGGGGGGTAAGTTAGGCAGTTATAATCCAATTTTCTATAAATAGCTAAGATCAAAATTAGATAAAGTCCAAAACAGTGACTCCTATTATTTTTACGAGACGTATACCTTGAAATTTTTTTGGAATTTTTGGGGTTCGCAAAAGAAGCTAAATTAGGATATCTATCAGGAAAAATTATCGAATTATTTAGAAAACCAAACCAAGTTATTTTAATCTAAAAGTTTTAGTAAAATCTTATTTTTCTGATATGTTTTATATTCTATAATTTTGGGCCATTCTAAGGCTGATAGATATTTTTTTGCGAAACTGGCCTTTTATCGCTCAGTCCGGACCCCGGTTCAGGATTTTTGGACAAAATTTTTTTAAAATACTTTTATGCCTAAAAATAACTTCAGGATGTTTAAAGTAATGTTTAAGATTTTATTAAGATTTTTCGGTGCAAGAAACCCCCAAGGGGTATTTTGGTAATTTGCCACCTCAAAGGGGTATTTTGGTAGTTTGACCTAAGAAAGGTATTTTTGAGTAAATTCACATACAGTAAGGTTATTTTAGAAAATTTACTTACGAGAAGGCCATTTTGGTGATTTGAGTCCGAGCGGGGTATTTTGGTAATTTTACTCCTAAAGGCATTTTGGTAATTTTACATTCCCAGTGAGAGAGGTTCATTTTAGGAGTATGTGTGATTCTGTATTATGTTATAATATTGCACTGTAGACTGCATTCTAATTATTTTATTATTCCGTTTAGGGTAAATGTAAAGATTTTCCAATTAAATAACCTAGCCTCGGATCCAGGTAAGGGTTTCTATCTGAACCGTGGGTAAGAACTTCCATCCGAACCCTTATTTTGATAAGTCAAATTCGTAAGTACTCCTTTGATTTACTTATGACTAATATCGAATATTGAATTATGTATTGATATCAGCATGTTATTGCCTAGAAAATCCCAATATTGAGCCCGAATCGATTAGTTAGAAATCTTATTAATGCTCGCTTGTTATTGCACGCTGAGCAGATTGATAATTGTTTGTGTCCGTCCTTCTGAATTGTTGTGCCTAAATTCAATAACCATTCACAATTGTTTGCTGTTTGTTTGTGATTTTTCTCGAATTTTGAGTGATGATTTATTTCAGTATGCTTATTGTTATTGAAACCCGAATTGATTTTGGTGATTTGAGCTTATGTTAATGTTCATTGATATTGTTGATTTTGGGTTGACCTAGGAAACCCGTACTGTGGGAGGGCATTATAAGGCTAGTTTGAATCCTGCATGGAACGCAGGCTAGTACCTAGTGGGACTAGTAATTATATACTGGTACATCATGCACGTGTACACCATACTGGCTTTGCTAGAATGGCATCGCAACCGCCCAGGATCAACGTGCTTTTTGATTTTATATGCACTGTATCTTATTGTGGTTATTACAAAAATGACTAAGAATGGATTGTCTCGAATGGTTTGCGCTTGTTTTAAAATCCTTCGAAAAACCATCATTGTGTTTTGGAATGATGGCTTTGGAAATGATCTTTTATCGATCATTTTTGGAATCGTCGTGATTGTTATTGTTTATTTTGGTATCTATTTATGATGAATTTGGATCATTTTGGAAATCATTGAGTTTGTTCATCGTTTGAAGTATTTGGGAAATCATCGTCAGTCAGTTGGATTCTTTGGAATCGTTTTGTAATTCTTTTAGATATCCTTTTACGACCTTACTCAGCTATCAAAATCTCATCATTCATTTGATTCCCTTCTACATGTGATGATAAGCTGTAGCATGTTCGGAAATGGTTAGAGTTGTGTGAGATTCTGGTGAGCCCACACTACTGTATAGTGAGACCCCTACGTGGATCGGTACTGTCAACTTATTCTATAAGGACTCGAGTTTGTAAAGAACCTAAGTTTTAATAGTTTAAGTTTAAGAAGCTTTATAGTCTTGTATTTGAGGAATTTAAGTTGATATCGGATTAAATGTTTTGAAGTATGTGTTAATGAATAGGAATTGGCAGGTTTGACTGAACTGGTAGGTTAACGTTCTAGGACTTCGGGCGATGGAGCTTCGAATTTTCGGGGCGTTACAGTTCCAACATTTGATGAGCTGGCATTTGACCAAATCTAGTTCGACGTTGAGGAAGATTCTAAAAAAGGTAATCCTAGGTGGTCACTTCGTCGTCCAGCCATCCAAAACCAACACAGCCTGCTAGTCGTCTACAGACTGCTCGAATAGAGTCACAATATCAAGGCAAGATGATTTCCCATTGTATGCATTGCAATCAATTTGGTCACAATCATTCAAGTTGCAAGAGTGCAATAAATGATGAAGCGGCAACCACTTGTATAACAACCTATCAAAACCTTATAACTAGTGCGTTCCTTTATTTCCTAAGGAAAATGCTAGACCAACTATAGTTTTATGCACTAGACTTACATGGTGATGCGATTGAAGTGATGCGATAGCTCAAACACGCACCTTTTTGGAAGAATAATTTTAATCATCCCAATCATTTTGTTATCTTTCTTTCTTCACTAGTCTGCCCATTGATTCTTATTTCTTCAAGGTCTTGAATTTTGATCTTTGCTTGCTTCTTATATTAACTCATTCATATCAGTGTTCGTTTGTGTAATTAAGTAAATATGCAGATTTATGCCCAGGAAAGTGTCATGACCCGAACCCACAGGTGGGCCCATGGGTTAGGCATGTGACCGGCTGCAGGCCCGTTCGAACACCCACCAGTGCTTTGTCAGGCCTTACTACAACTTGTAACTCAAGATTAAATACAACTTACAGACTTCCAATAATCCAAATAAAAACACTTATTACATGTCTTGAAATTTATGAAGGAACTTGAGGAGACCTAAGCTCCTTACAATAGTTCGAGCATAATGTTAACTATAGAACTAAAATGCTCAATTACGATAAACACTTCATTATTCTAATGGTTCTCTTCGGGTATTTCTCCCTCGTGTTGCTCATATGGATCTGCTTCCCCTAGGTCCTCACCTGAAAAATAAGGAATGAGGGAAAGCCCAACAAGTACACAAACTATGTTCCTAAAATATGTTTGAGGATTAAAAAAAAAAAGAACATGCCATGGATTTCTCTTTCCTTTTAAATCAAGAATTCAATAGCACCACAGTAAAACATTTTTTCAATATATGTACATATGTATGAAATTGTGAAAAGGCCTTCAAATCGGAGTATAATCATCAAGAAATACATTTGCATCTATCACAGATATTTCATACTTAGGTGTGCTGCAGTTAGCATACGAGCCCTCTTGACTAGGGCCTGAAATCCTTCTTACACCCGTAAATAATAATTCTGTGGATGCAAGGGCGAATCACAAGCAACTGTACTGTCCATCAATATACAAGCCCCATTGACTAGGGCCTGAAATCCAACATTCCCCCATTGGATATGGGGCATAGCAACCAGGTCAAATTTCATATCTCATTCAACATGTACCAAGTGTAAATCTACTATTCACATAGCATTCCTTTAAACTAAATTTCTCGTCAAATGATTTACTAATAAAACATGTACAGAACAAAGACTTTAAACTTCCATTTGATCAAATCATATATACCTTTATAAGTTTTGCAAATAGAGTATACAGAGGAACATGGCATGAGTACTTATCTCGCTCAAAAACTAATTTTTGTACTTGTTCAGAGGCCGGTTCTAACTCTTGTCTATCGAACCCTAGATAACAAACCACACTGATGTTACTTATTGTCGCTTAAGTATGCCTAGATATTAAGTTTTCCCTAAGTGAGTGAAATTATCAAAATACACCTAGACTTGTGTAAAATTACCTATTTACCCCCTACGCCTAACGTACCGTTACACACCCAGAAATAACCTAAAAGAATCTTTTTAAACAACTAGGTGAATTTTTCAGACAAGAATGACCTTTCTGAAAATTCTCCATTCGGAACCCTTAACTGCTCCTTAAATTGAGCGCCAATGTTCCTTTTTCAAATATATATCAAACGACATCAGAATGTCACAAAAATTTAGACACTCAAGCGTCTCAGTATTTTTAGATCTTGTAAAATTCTAGGCTAAAAATAATTTTGTTTACTATGTCAAATAATTAAAAAAAAAATTTTAAAATAAAATTATTTGAGACTGTTCCCATACCCAAAAAAATCCCAAAAAATTCCATGTCGAGGGTATCACCAAAATAAGGGGAGTTTTAGTTTTTCCCTTTGCCTAAATATGTTTAGAATTGGAATTTATGAATAACTTAGTAAACTGTTGTAATAGTACGACGTTACGCGATATTCGATCGAGCGCTACGCCACTACCAACGCTAAAAATAGCAAACGACTTTAGAAACTTTAAAAACTTCATAAAATACACTATCTTAGACTAATAAGATTATTGTAAAATTTTTAGAATTTAATAACTTAATTTACTATTTTAAAATACACCAAAATTCCTTGTTAAGATAAAATTAGTTAGCATGCTTGCCAGACTCAGAAAAATCTAAAAACAAATACCCCATTGTAGGTATTGCAAAAATAATATGAGTTACTGTTTTGAACTTCATCCAAATAAATTCCTAGATATATCTAAAAATTTAGGAAAGTAACTGCTTAAAAAGGATTTCCATTAGCGACACTTTTAAGTTAAATTTTAAAACCAAGGTCCTTCCGTCACTCTGTACAACATCGTCTTCTTCATACAAACCCAGCAGTCTTCTTTACTCAAAACCACCTCACATACGACACCCATTACCTTGTTTTCACACTCATCCATTTGTATAACACACATTCACCTTATCACTTACATACCCATATGTATAAAATTACATTCTCTCAACTCTCGCACACATACATGAGTCCGTCTTCCTTGTTCTTGTTTACTCATGAACAACACACAAAAATTCATGCATACAACCTTTTCACAAACATGACACACACACACACGCAACATCTCCACAAACTCACACAAACCCTTCCAAGCTACTACCTCATGGCAGTAGCTTCATTTTCTTTCCCAACCCACTCATGGCACACCCAGTTTCACACAAATGCACCCCCACTTGTCTCTTCCATTTTTCTGTACACAAACCTCACATATATCCATACAACATCATCATAACACACTCACGCAACTCATCAACACCTTTGTCCCCTTCCATTCCACGGCAGTCGTGGCTGCCTTCTGACGAACCCGTCAAGGCGACATGGTTGTCGCCGCCCCTCTGATGCGCAACAGCCCCTTCATGGTAACCCATTACCCATGCTCACATACCTGTTACCTCAACAACCGTACACCCATTGTCACAGCCCTCCCACGGTTGTCCACCATCCCTATATATATATATATATATATATATATATATATATATATATATATATATATATATATACACCCGAAGTTTTTCATCATTAATTAAAGGCCTAAAGAAATTACTTTGAAACTTTTATGTACTAGAGAAAATTTTAGCGGGTGTTACCTAACCCCGCTATTTTAATCGTCGCTAAAAGTTGTTGAAACAATATGCATGCTAATTAAAGGTTCAACGCTAACAATTTTAATTTACCTCAAAAAAGTAATAATAAAAATATTTCGGGGTATTGCATTCTCCCCTCCTTGAAGAATTTGGTCCTCCAAATTTTGCATACCTCAGGATTGAAATAGGTGAGGGTCTTTGCTTTTGACTTCGCGTTCCCACGTGGCCTCCTCAACCGCATGGTCGCATGGTTTCTCCACAGGACCTTTACCAAGGGAATCTTCTTAGTTCTAAGTGTTTGCTCGTTGAGATCCAGGATCCGAACCGGGTGTTCAATATAGGTGAAGTCTTCTCTAATCTATAAGGGCTCCGGTTGTAATGCATGTGTAGGGTCTGGGACGTACTTCCTCAACATAGACACGTGGAACACATTGTGGACACTGGTGAATTCCAATGTTAGGGCTATTTGATAGGTGAGAGAGCCAATTTTGTCTAGCATCTCAAAGGGTCTCACATACTTAGGGCTCAATTTTCCCTTCTTCCCAAATCTTAGTACTCCTTTCATCGGTGATGTGCTTAGAAATAACCGATTGCTCACTTGAAATTCTAACTCCTGTCTGCGTATGTCTGCATAACTCTTTTGTCTGCGTTGAGCACCCTGTAATTTCTCTTTAATTACTTTGACCTTTTTTTAAGTCAGTTGTACTAGCTTTGGTCCCAGCAGTTTCATTTCCTCTACCTCATCCTAACATAGTGGCGATCTGCACTTCCTACAATATAAGGCTTCAAAAGAAGCCATCCCAATGCTACTTTGGTAACTGTTGTTGTAAGAAAATTCTATCAGCAGTACATGATCATCCCAGCTGCCCTTGAAATCTAGAACACAAGCTTGAAGTAAATCCTCCAATGTCGGATAGTCCTTTTTGATTGACCGTCTATTTGGGGGTGGAAGGCCATGCCGAACTATTGTCGAGTACCAAATGCATGTCATATATGCTTCCCCAAAATTTGGACACTAAACGAGGGACTCTATCCGAAACGATTGAGACTAGAATGCCATGCAAGCGTACTATCTCCTCTACATAGGTGGTAGCCAACTTGTCCAACGAATAGGTCATCCAGGTAGGCAAGAAGTGCGCACACTTTGTTAGTTTGTCCACTACTACTCAAACAATGTCATGTCCAGGATGGGTCTTTGGTAATCCGGAAACAAAATCCATAGTTATGTGTTCTCCCTCTCACTCTGATATTAGTAAGGGTTGCAGTGACTCGGTGGGTCTTTGATGTTCCGATTTCACCCGCTAGCATACTAGGGATCTGGATACGAATTTTGCAATCTCCTTTTTCATGTTACCCCACCAAAAAAATCTCTCGAAGATCCTTATATATTTTTGTGCCCCCGGGATGAATCGAGTAACCTGATCTGTGGGCTTCTTCTAAAATCTCCCTTTTCAAGCTAGGGTTACTAGGCACGCATATCCTATTACCAAAACAAAGTACCCCATCTTACAACTTGTATTCAGATTTATCTCCTGTCTTTAGTTCTCCCATTATCATAAGTAGGTGTTCATCGGTCTCCTGAGTTGTTTTAATTCTACCAATTAAAGTGGGTCACACCACAAGGTTGCTAAGTGAACTATCCTGGTTCGAGCCTCGAATCCTAACATCCAAGTCTAGTTTCCTCATATCTTCTAATAAATTTCTCTGCCTTGTGATTAGGGTAGCCATTGACGAAGATGACTTCTTGCTAAGTGCATTGAAGGATCAAAAAAAGGTGGGTTCGGATCTCCTGCGAGAATGATTTGGAAGATCCAAAACCAAAAATAGTGGTATTTGCTAAGCCAAGTGATGCCAAGGAAAGTGGGTTCGCAGTCGACGTGGAGGTGCCACAAGGAATGCAGTTCGACTCGGATGCCAAGTGTGATGATGTGAGACACAGCAAGGGCGGAGCAAGGGCAGAGACCAAGGGCTTCCCAGACAGAGCTTGAGGGTGGCAGTGCTGTGAGGGCGATGGCGCAGAGTGAATACACGACGACAGTCACAGTCTGATGCTTATGTTCGAAGTCAGGGTCCTGTATGTTTCTCTCTCTAGGATTCTAGAGTGAGAAAGTGAAAGTGTTCTAAAAATCTCCCCCCTCTAAATGAATTCTCAAGACCTCTATTTATAGAGGTTGAGATGATGATGTCATCACGCGACACGTGGCGCTCCCCGGGTCCACAGCTGTCGGTGCTCCACGGACTGTCGAATCGCATATTCACCCCGCCTGCCCCGCACAATGTCGCTCTGTCTGTCTGGAAAGACTGGCTCCCACAGCGTTGGTGTGGCCAGAGAAACCCCTTGATCTAGCCTCCAATCCAAGCCCTTGTAGAGTCCCACAGGCCTGGCAGTGGTGGGGAAGACCCGACGCCCAACTGCCAGGCGGACTAGGCGCGATGCCCTCCGAAGACCTGCTCCCGTCTTGGAGTGACCCGGGGGTCATGGTCCATAGGGGTGCCAACGCAAGCCCCCAGTGCCAGAGCACATGTCATGAGAGTGGTGCGGCGACGAACGTCACGAAGCAATACTTGGTGCCGGGGGCACGCATGATGAGAATGGCGCACGGGCGCGGCGACGAACGTCGCTGACCTATACTTAGTGCCGGGGGCACGTATCATAAAGATGGCGCACGGGCGCGGCGACGAACGTCGTGGAGACGGTGCACGGGCACGCGTCGGGTGTCCCGAAGGTGGGATTTGAGCTGAGTGTACCTGTCATAACAAGATGATGAATGCAATATGTAGTAATGACAAAGTTGCAACTGATGGTATGCGGTCGTCGTATGACGGACGTCGTGAGGTTCATGCATGACGGACGTCGCGAGTATAGTGCGCGACGGACGTCGCGAGGTTGGTGGACGACGGACGTCGTGAGGTCGACGCACGACAGACGTCGCGAGGTTGATGGAGGAACATCCGTAAGGTGATGCACGACGGACGTTGAGAGGTTGCTGTACGAACGTCCGTAAGGTGATGCACGACGGACGTCGCGAGGTTGATGGACGAACGTCCGTAAGGTGATGCACGACGGATGTCGCGAGGTTGATGTACGAATGTCCATAAGGTGATGCACGACGGACGTCGCGCGGTTAATGGACGAACGTCCGTAAGGTGATGCACGACGTACGTCGCGAGGTTGATGCACGACGGACGTCGCGAGGTTGATGGACGAACGTCCGTAAAGTGATGCACGACGGACGTCGCGAGGTTGATGTACGAACGTCTGTAAGGTGATGCACGACGGACGTCGCGAGGTTGATGGACGAATGTCCGTAAAGTGATGCACGACGGACGTCGCGAGGTTGATGGACGAACGTCCGTAAGGTGATGCACGACGTACATCGTGAGGTTGATGCACGACGGACGTCGCGAGGTTGATGGACGAACGTCCGTAAAGTGATGCACGACGGACGTCGCGAGGTTGATGTACGAACGTCCGTAAGGTGATGCATGACGGACGTCGCGAGGTTGATGGACGAACGTCCGTAAAGTGATGCACGACGGACGTCGCGAGGTTGATGGACGAACGTCCGTAAAGTGATGCACGACGGACGTCGCGAGGTTGATGTATGGTCCCTTGAAGAGAAGTGAAAATGCTAAGTATGGAAGTCATGGGCCAACCCTTGGGGGAAGGCTAAGGCCAACCTCAAGGGGAGGCTGGGGCCGACCCCAAGGGGAAGGCCAAGGCCGAGGCCGACCCCAAGGGGGAGGCCAAGGCCAACCTCCTTGGGCAAGTGCCATGGTGCGTCGACGGGCGACGTGCGACATGCGATGGTCGCTACGTCATGAGGCATTGGGCAAGGATGAGTTTCTTGGTGACGAAGTCATGAACAAGAAGTAAGAAGTGCACGTGACTTGAGCGTGCATGCTTTGATCGGTTGTGAGCGTTGAAAAAAGACTTTTGTTTGTGCGGATGTGTCATGCACAATGGGACTCCAAGTGGACTTTTGAGTGCGACCAGAATAGGTTGGGAACATAAGCCCCCTGCGTGGGGTGTGCGCAGAGGGGCAACCCGAGCGTGCACCGCACGCATAAACACTTAGCCAGATTTTGATATTGTTTAGCGGCGAGCTGTTGAGGTCGTCAAAGCATGATGATGATGAAGAGTAGGTGGCTCGAGCCACCTCGTGCACCACCTACAAAAGCGTGGAATGCTTGGGGGTTGAGACAAAGCCACGATGATAAGACGTAGGGGCGCGAGCATGTAAACGGCGTCCGGGTGATGGACGACACCCTGGCGGAGATAGTGTCCCGGAGGAGTCGCCTATCCCGCGGGTGAGTCCTTGTGCCGGAGCACTCAGAGCACGTCAAGGTAGGATCTCGGAGGAGCCGTCTACCTGGCAGAAGGGGAGTTTAAGAGCTCCCTCACGGAGATAGTGTCCCGGAGGAGTCGCCTATTCTGTAGGCCGAGGTAGCATCCCGAAGGAGCCGTCTACCTGGCCGGCTGAGGTAGCATCCCGGAGGAGCCGTCTACCTGGCGGAAGGGGAGTTGAAGAGCTCCCTGGCTGAGATAGTGTCCCGGAGGAGTTGCCTATCCCCGTGGTGAGTCCTTATGCCGGAGCACTCGGAGCGAGTCAAGGTAGCATCCCGGAGGAGCTGTCTACCCAACTGGCCGAGGTAGCATCCCGGAGGAGCCATAGTTGATTGTGCCGGCGATGGCTTCAAGATTGTGAGCCCATCCCGTAGTTGATTGTGCCGGCGATGGCTTCAAGGTTGTGAGGCCATCCCGTAGTTGATTGTGCCGGTGATGGCTTCAAGGTTGTGAGCCCATCCCGTAGTTGATTGTGCCGGCGATGGCTTTAAGGTTGTGAGCCCATCCCGTAGTTGATTGTGCCGGAATGGCTTTCAGGTTGTAAGCCCATCCCGTAGTTGACTGTGCCGGCGATGGCTTCAAGGTTGTGAGGCCATCCCGTTACGAGGGGTCCTCATGCCGGAGCACTACGAACGGAGCTCCCTGTGATGCTGCACACTCCGGAGAGTGGGTCGAAGCATGTTCCATGTCCATGGCGGGGGCTCATGGTGTGGTGAAAGGATGGACTGATGCAAGGAGCATGGTAGTGTGACAGAGAGCCAGGGGGCACGACTGTGTTAGTGGCGCGGCGCATGGGCACGGCGGAGTGAGTAAGGTGCCAAGGGCACTATGTGATGTCCCGGCGATGGGGGTAGCGGAGTGACGTCGGGCGACGGGAGTCCCTGAGATGACGTCCGGGCGACGGGCGTCGCGAAGACGAGGTCCGGGCGACGGGAGTTGCTGAGACGATGTCGGGGCGATGGGGGTCGCGGAGATGATGTGCGGGCGACAGGGGTCGCGAAGATGATGTCCGGGTGACAGGCGTCGCGGAGATGATGTCCGGGCGACAGGGGTCGCGGAGATGATGTTCGGGCGACGGGCGTCCCTGAGATGAGGTCCGGGCGACGGGGGTCGCGGAGATGATGTCCGGGCGACAGGCGTCGCGGAGATGATGTCTGGGCGACAGGCGTTGCGGAGATGATGTCCGGGCGACGGGGGTCGCAGAGATGATTAACTGGCGATGGGCGTCCCGGGGACGGCGCCCGGGCAACGGATGACGAGCGTCGAACAATGAGTAGGAGTAGGTGGTTCGAGCTACCTCGCGCACCACCTACCGAGGATGTTGATGTAGAAGGACGTCGTCACACAGGACGTGATCAAATTTGCAAAAAAATTCTAAGTGTAAAAAAGTATGAAATGTGTAGGGGCGCGATGTGCGCGATCAGGCGTCGCGATACGGGGGTAGTCCACGACGGGCGCAAGGGCGCGGGCAATGCACGTCGGTCAATGGTGCAAAATTTTTATTTTTTTTTGTTGAAGTGCCAGCCTTGGATGTCGGCCATGATGTGTGAAGGTCGAAGGTGGCGAGATGGACTTGGGTGTGATGACTGAAGTGAAGAGGTTATGGGTATGAAGGGCAATGAGATATGGAGAGGTGGTTGAAGGTTGATGGCCTTGGAGGCTATATTGGGTGAAAGAATGATGAAGATGGGAAATGGGCGGCGTTAAGAGGCTGCCGTGGGATGACAAGGGCCATGGGGAGGGAAGAGAAGGAGGGGGAAGGGGGAAAGAAAGGCCAAGGCCGGCCGACCAAGGGGCCGAGGCCGACCAAGGTCCCTTGGCCAAGGCCGAGGCCGCAAGGCGCGGGGCGGGGTGGTGGGCGAAGTGGAAAGGGGAAGGGGAGAGGGGAAGGGGGAAGGCCGAGGCCGAAGGGGGATGGGGGAGGAAGGGAGGCTGGGCGGGGTGAGGTGGGCCGAGGCCGAAGGAGGGGGCGGGGGAGGAAGGGGAAGAGGGAGGGAGGAGAGATGAAAGGGGGAAGGAGGGGGCGGGGTCGGCCTAGGGGAGGGGGGTGGGGAGGCTGAGGCCAAGGGGGAGAGGGAGGGGTGGCCGAGCTTGGGTCGGCAATGGAGGAAAATGGGAAGGGAAGGGGAAGAAGGGGACAGAGGCGGCGGGGTGCCGCGGCGCAAGGCCGAGGGGGGAAGGAGGGGCGGGGGAGAGAAGGGAGAGTGGAGGGAAGGTGGGTGGGGGGTCGGCGTCGGCGAGGGGCGGCTGCCGGCCGAGGTCGAGGTTCGGCGCCGCAAGGAGAAGAGGGCGGCGGCGCAAGAAAGAGAAAGTGTTTAGAGGAAAAATTAGGTTTAGGGTTTTCTGGGAGGGACGCGGGTCGGGTTAGGGTCGGTTCAGGGTCGGGTGGGTCGGGCAAATGGGCGCCGACAGAGAGAAAGAGGGCGGGCGGGTCGGGCAAGCGGGCGGATCTCGCGGGGCGGGCTCTGCCCAGATCTGAGATGAAATTTGAATTTTGAAATTCAAAAATGAATATTAATTAATTAATAATAATTTTTTTTTTGCAAACCCTAAAGAGGTAGCCCCCAAATGAAAATCTCATAATTCTCATGAAGAGAGAGAGAGAGAGTAGGATGGTGGGAGTGAGGAGAGGAAAGTGTGAGAGGTAGAGCGATGAGGTTATGAACGTTGGGAGTATGTGGGGGAGATGAAAAACTTAAAAAATTTTCTAAGTATAGAATGAGGGTGAGAGGGCAGTGCCCGACCATGAGCAGGTAGGGTGAGAGGCAAGAGTGCGAAGGGGGTGTGAAAAAGTGTTGAGAAAATTTCTCGAGTGTTGGAAGGAGCATAAGATGAAGGGGCGTGAAAAATTTTTGTAACAAAATTTTTTTTTTTCTAAGTGTTGAGCTCGGACAAGGGTGCCGAGGGAGACCGCTGAGGGTGATCATCGATGACCGGTTGCGAAAGAAATGAAATTTTTTCTAAGTGTTGGGCTGAGTCAAGAATGGCGAGGGAGACCACCGAGGGTGATCATCGATGACCGGTTGCGAAAGAAATGAAAATTTTTCTAAGTGTCAAGAATTTTTTTTTTGATAAAGGGTGGTCATGTGATCGCAAGCACGAGAGGTTGAGACGAGCGGGATGGGAGACTCAGGGTGATGGACTGGCATCGATGACCGACTGAGTGACGGAGGTAGGAGAGGGTTGGTGAGGCGTGTTGCATGCATACCTCGCAGAGGCGGTCGTGAGACCTGGGGGGGTGTCAACTGACAGAGTTAAGACTTAGTAACGTGGCTCGAGCCACCCCGCGCACCACGCACCAAGTCGATATGGGATGTGAGGCTGAAGGGATTGGGAAGGGGTGAAGCCCCCAAGGGAGTGGGTGATGGCATCAAGAGTGGTGTCAGTAGGCCTGTGCAAGAGCCCTGTGGCTTGAAAATTTTCTAAGTCTGGAAAATGACGGCCTCTTGGATGGCTGGGTTGAGGCCATGACTGGTAGTCCTAGTAGCCCTGTGTTGCTGAGGCATGGTTGCTTGGATGTGTCGGGCACAAGACGAACTGCACTGCGATGCTTACCTCCCCAGCGGAGTCGCCAAAATGATGCCAAAGAAAGTGGGTTCGCAGTCGACGTGGAGGTGCCACAAGGAATGCAGTCCAACTCGGATGCCAAGTGTGATGATGTGAGACACAGCAAGGGCGGAGCAAGGGCAGAGACCAAGGGCTTCCCAGACAGAGCTTGAGGGTGGCAGTGCTGCGAGGACGATGGCGCAGAGTGAATACACGATGACAGTCACAGTCTGATGCTTATGTCCGAAGTCAGGGTCCTGTATGTTTCTCTCTCTAGGATTCTAGAGTGAGAAAGTGAAAGTGTTCTGAAAATCTCCACCCCTCTAAATGAATTCTCAAGACCTCTATTTATAGAGGTTGAGATGATGATGTCATCACGTGACACGTGGCGTTCCCCGGGAGTGACACGTCGCCGAGGGGTCCACAGCTGTCGGTGCTCCACGGACTGTCGAATCGCATATTCACCCCGCCTGCCCCGCACAGCGTCGCTCTGTCTGTCTGGAAAGACTGGCTCCCACAGCGTCGGTGTGGCCAGAGAAACCCCTTGATCTAGCCTCCAATCCAAGCCCTTGTAGAGTCCCACAGGCCTGGCAGTGGTGGGGAAGACCCGACGCCCAACTGCCAGGCAGACTAGGCGCGATGCCCTCCGAAGACCTGCTCCCGTCTTGGAGTGACCCGGGGGTCATGGTCCATAGGGGTGCCAACGCAAGCCCCCAGTGCCAGAGCACATGTCATGAGAGTGGTGCGGCGACGAACGTCGCGAAGCAATACTTGGTGCCAGGGGCACGCATGATGAGAATGGCGCACGGGCGCGGCGACGAACGTCGCTGACCTATACTTAGTGCCGGGGGCACGTATCATAAAGATGGCGCACGGGCGCGGCAACGAATGTCGCGGAGATGGTGCACGGGCACGCGTCGGGTGTCCCGAAAGTGGGATTTGAGCTGAGTGTACCTGTCATAACAAGATGATGAATGCAATATGTAGTAATGACAAAGTTGGAAATGATGGTATGCGGTCGTCGTATGACGGACGTCGTGAGGTTCATGCACGACGGACGTCGCGAGTATGGTGCGCGACGGACGTCGTGAGGTTGGTGGACGACGGACGTCACGAGGTCGACGCACGACGGACGTCGCGAGGTTGATGGATGAACATCCGTAAGGTGATGCACGACGGACGTCGCGAGGTTGATGGACGAACATCCGTAAGGTGATGCACGACGGACGTCGCGAGGTTGATGTACGAACGTCCGTAAGGTGATGCACGACGGACGTCGCGCGGTTGATGGACGAACGTCCGTAAGGTGATGCACGACGTACGTTGCGAGGTTGATGCATGACGGACGTCGCAAGGTTGATGGACGAACGTCCGTAAAGTGATGCACGGCGGACGTCGCGAGGTTGATGTACGAACGTCCGTAAGGTGATGCATGACGGACGTCGCGAGGTTGATGGACGAACGTCCGTAAAGTGATGCACGACGGACATCGCGAGGTTGATGGACGAACGTCCGTAAAGTGATGCACGACGGACGTCGCGAGGTTGATGGACAAACGTCTGTAAGGTGATGCACGACGTACGTCGCGAGGTTGATGCACGACGGACGTCGCGAGGTTGATGGACGAACGTCCGTAAAGTGATGCACGACGGACGTCGCGAGGTTGATGTACGAACGTCCGTAAGGTGATGCACGACGGACGTCGCGAGGTTGATGGACGAACGTCCGTAAAGTGATGCACGAAGGACGTCGCGAGGTTGATGGACGAACGTTCGTAAAGTGATGCACGACGGACGTCGCGAGGTTGATGCATGGTCCCTTGAAGAGAAGTGAAAATGCTTAGTATGGAAGTCATGGGCCAACCCTTGGGGGAAGGCTAAGGCCAACCTCAAGGGGAGGCTGGGGCCGACCCCAATGGGAAGGCCAAGGCCGAGGCCGACCCCAAGGGGGAGGCCAAGGCCCACTTCCTTGGGCAAGTGCCATGGTGCGTCGACGGGCGACGTGCGACATGCGATGGTCGCGATGTCATGAGGCATCGCGCAAGGATGAGTTTCTTGGTGACGAAGTCATGAAGAAGAAGTAAGAAGTGCACGTGACTTGAGCGTGCATGCTTTGATCGGTTTTGAGCGTTGAAAAAAGACTGTTGTTTGTGCGGATGTGTCATGCACAATGGGACTCCAAGTGGACTTTTGAGTGCGACCAGAATAGGTTGGGAACACCAAGGTAATAGGAATTAGACCTAACACGATTCCAAATAGAAAAACTTCAATCATTTCAATCGGCAGCCACATTCACCTTCCTTGGGTGGTACTGTACGTTGAGGTTGTAATATTTTAGTAGTTCTTACCATCACCTCTGTATCAGGTTTAACTCCTTCTGGGTGAATATGTACTTTAGGCTTTTATGGTCGGTGAATATCTTACAGGGTTCTCCATATATATATATATATATATATATATATATATATATATATAGGTAGTGTCTCCAGATCTTTAAGGCAAAAATCACTGTCACCAGCTCTAGGTCATGGGTTGGGTAATTCTTCTCATATGGTTTTAATTGTCTAGAAGTGTATGCAATCACCTTCCCATTCTGTATAAGTACGAACCCTGGACCCTTATGGGAGACATCACTATGAAACCACCGGACCCACTTGGAAGTGTAAGTACAGGGGCGGTGACCAGCCTCTTATTCAACTCTTGAAAGCTATTCTCAGAATCTTCGTTCCATTTGAATTGTCTCCTTTTTGGGTGAGGCGGGTTAAAGGTGTTGCTATCCGCGAGAATCCTTCCACAAATCTTCTGTAATATCCGGCTCACGGTAAGAAGTTCCGAACCACCGTCACCGTAGTAGGTCTATCCTAATCGATGACGTCCTCTATCTTTTTGGGGTCGACTAATACCCCTTCTTCTGACAACACATGCCCCAAAAAATGCAACCCTACCCAACCAAAATTTACACTTCTTAAGTTTGGCATACAATTTCTTTTCTCTTATAATTCTAAATACCGTTCTTAAGTGTTGTTCGTGTTCTTCCCTCGTCATAGAATATATCAATATGTCATCGATGAACACCACTACAAATTGATCCAAGAAATGTTTGAATACTCGATTCTTCAAATCAATAAATGCTGTCGAAGCTTAGTCAACCCAAAAAGCATAACCAAAAATTCTTAGTGCCTATATCTAGTGAAAAAGGCCAACTTAGCACGTCTTCTACCTTAATCTTTAGCTGGTGATACCCTGAACGGACGTTAATCTTTGAAAACTAAATCGTCTATATGGGGCAAAGGGTAACGATTTCTTATTGTCACCTTGTTTAACTCTCAATAGTCGATGCATAATCTCAACGTCCCATCTTTCTTCTTAACAAATAATACAGGTGCACCATAGGGCTAATAAATCTTTTGTCTAGAAGGTCCTGCAGTTGTGTCTTTAGTTCTCTCAACTCCAAGGGTGCCATACGATATGGTGCTTTAGAGATAGGGCCAGTCCCCGGAATCAATTCAATATTAAATTCAACTTCCTTATCAAGCGGCATCCCCGATAAATATTCTGGAAACACCTCAAGAAATTCGTTCACCACCGAAATGTCCTCCAGCTTCAACTCTTTTTGCTGGGTGTCTGTAACATAAGCCAAGTTCCCACGACAACCTTACCTAATGAGTTGGTTCGCCTGTAAAGCAAAAACCATAGGTGGAGGGGGTGCGATACTAGATAATTGGAAAAACAAGTGGTTATGACCTGGGATATTAAAAGTCACTCTCTTGTGGAAGTAATCTACAGAAGCATGATATGCTGCCAACCAATCCACCCCCAATATAACATCGAACTCCAACATATCTAAACAAATTAGGTTCGCTGCTAGTTCTCTTCCCTTAATTTTTAATAGGCAGTTCTTGACCACTTGGTCCGTAACAACCGAGTCCCCCATTTACTAAAAGCAATGCATAGTGGCACATCTAAGAGTTCTAGACACTTGTCCGAATGTTTAATAAAAGCACGCGATGCAAAGGAATGAGTAGTGCCAAAATCAAACAATGCAAATGTGGAAGAAATAGGGAGTGTACCAGTAACCAACGAGTTCGAAACCTGCGCATCTTGCTGAGTCATAACAAACACTCTCGCCGTTCCCCTGGGCTTCGCTGTGTCATTCTTCCTTTGATTTTGAGATCCCACCTTAGGATAATTCCTAGCTAGATGGCCCTCCTGACCACATTCAAAACATCTATTTGTCCCCCACCAACATGGCTGTCCCGGATGGAAGCCTTGGCATTACATTTTTGTGTTTTGATTTTTCCACCTCTCTCGTTTGTTAGATTCCTTTGAACATTCAATCTTGGGTCATATCTTTGATATGGTGTTGCTTTACTTCTGGGCCCTTGTCTATGTTCATTCCACCATTGGGACTGCACTCCTCTATTTACTTCTTGGGGTTTCAGGCACTTGGAAGCATCCCCGGGCATGTTGTTCTCGTGAGGCTCGTTATTTCTGGTCCTATTCTTTTGTTGGTTCCTCATCCTATACAAGTCTTCACTGTCACTTTTTGCGATTAGAGCTCTATCCACCACCTCTACATAAGTCCCCAACCTCATTGTAGAGATTCAAGATTGGATGCCGAGCCTCAGTCCAGTCTCGAATTTTCTTGCTCGCTTGGCTTCGGTGCCCACCATATGAGTAACGTGTCGGAACAGCTGAGTGAACACGACTTCATATTCTTTGACCGAACGGTTCCCTGGACTAGCTATATGAATTCTATCTCCAGTTGTTCCTTTACGGTCAGGAGAAAGTATTTCTCTAGAAATAATTGTAAAAGCCCAGGAATCAGAGCTTTGCCACTCCGAACTCTCGAAATTTTAACCTACCAGATCACATCAAACTTGTCAGATCCTGTTCACTAACACATACTTCAAAGCATTTAATCTGATATTAATTCCAATTCTTCAGATACAATATTACAAAACTACTTAAACTTGAACTATTAAGACCTAGGCTCTTTACAAACTTGAGTTCTTATAGAACAAGTTGACAATACTGACTCACGCAGGGGTCTCACTACACAGTAGTGGTGGGCTCACCAGAATCTCACATAGACTCTATCCCATTCCTGGACATGCTACATCTGATCATCAACTGCAGAAGGGAGTCAAACGAAGGGTGAGCTTTTGAGAGCTCAGTAAGGTTGTACAAGGACTACCCAAAGAATTACAAAACGATCCTAAAGAATCCGACTAACAATGATTTTTGAATACTTCAAACGATCTGAACAGCTCGGTGATTTCCAAAATGATCAAAATTCATCATAAATAGATACCAAAATAACAATAACAATCCCGATGGTTTCCAAAATAATCAGTAAAAGATAACTTCCAAAGTCATCATTTCCAAATTATAATGAAGATTTCACAATGGATTTCAACACAAGCACAAATTGTTTCAGATAATACTTGCCGGTCATTTCCGTAGCAGTCACGGCAATAGACAGAGTAGATAAAATAAAAAAATACAACATTAATCCTGGACTATTGCAATGCCATTCCGACAAAGCCAACATGGTGTACACATGCATGATGTACCTGTATATAATTACTAGCCCTCTTTATCAGTCGAGGAGCTAGCCTGCTTCCCCGTAGGAAGCAGTAACAATCCAACCTTACACCGCCTCTCCACAGAACGGATACTAAGGTCAACACAAAAATCAACAATATCAATAAACGTTAACATAAGCTCAAATCACCAAAATCAATTTGGGTTCCAATAATAATAAACATACTGATATAAGTCATCATTCAGAATTCTAGAAGAAAAATCACAAACAAACAACAAAAAAGATTGTAACTAGTTACTGAATTTAGGCACAACAATTCAGAAGAATGGATACAAACAATTATCAAATTTGGTCAGCATGCAATAACAGGCGAGCATCAACAAGATTTCCAAATAATCGATTCAGGTTCAATATTGGGGTTCTGGGCAATAACATGCTGATATCAATATATAACTCAATGTTTGACATTAATCATAAGTAAATCAAAAGAATACTTACGAGTACGAGTTATCAAAATAATGGTTCGGACGAAAGTCCTTGCCCAGGGTTCAGATAGTATCCATTACCTAGATCCGTTGCTAGATTATGCTAACCGAAAAGTCTTTACCTTTACCCTAAACAAAATAATTTGCTATATGAAGTTACCTCAAAATACCTTTCATAGATAAAATTAACAAAATACCCCTTCGGGGTGACAAATTACCAAAATACTCCCCTAGGGTTCTCAGCTTCGAAAAAATCTCAAAAAATTTTAAGCCAATATTTTAAGCATCATGAAGTCATTTTTGGGCTAAAAAGTATTTTGGAAAATATTCGTTCAAAAATCCCGAACAAGTGTTTGGACCGAACGTTTAAAAGCCGGTTCAGCTAAAAATACCTATTCACCTTGAAATAGGGCGAAAGTTTAGAATATGAAACATCTCAGTAAAATAACGTTTTACTAAAATTTTCAGATTAAAATAACTTAGTTTGATATGCTAAATAAATCGGGAATTGTTTCTAATCGATACCCTAATTTAGTCTCTTTCGCGGATATTAAAAATTTCAGAGCGTACGTCTCGTGAAAATATCGGAGATTACTGTTTTAGACTTTTTCTAATTTTGGCTCTAACTATTTATATAAATTCATGAAAAATTGATTAAATAATGCCTCCTTTTTTGTGACACAAACAAACAATATTCAAATCAAAGCACCTAGTAGTTCACCTTCAAAACACACATTCTGTAACGCCTCGAAAAAATCCGAAACTCCATTGCTCCGAACCCCCGAGGCGTTAACCTATAACCTCACACATATCAAAGCACTTGTCATACTTTCGGATTTTTATATAACTTCACGCTAAATTCTTCCAACAATATAAAGTTCCACAAAAGAAATTTCAGACTTAAGATGTTACAACTCGTACATAAGACTTAACAAGCACTCTAACTATACAGGCCCATGCAAGGGTTCTATTTACACCAACTAGAATAACTGCCCTAAAGGTCTTACCCGAAGCTGACTTTTCCCTCACAAGCTACCGCTGAAGACTACCTGTAGAACAGACAATTAAGGGTGAGCTCTAGCTCAGTAAGGTCGTACACAAAGCATTCTCGGAGGGAGTTACCACAATTCAAAGACAAACAGTTAAGAGATTTCAAACACTTGTTCTCAGACATTTTTGAACAATAAATTCAGATACATTCAGAAGATACTGATCATGGGTAGTAGCAATGCCATACATGCAAAGTTTAGAAAATGTACACATGCATGATGTACAAGAATAATAGTCCGTTTAGGTACTAGCGTGCATTCCACGTAAGATTCAGACCAGCCTTATAACGCCTGCCTCAGAACAGAACATAATAGATTTTGATGTCAGTATACAGAAGACATATATCACAGAATCAACACACTGACTAATGCTCTATATGCAACAAAAGGTGAGCACTGACAGGAGTTCAATAATTGAACCAAGTTCAACATCAGGGTTTACTTGGCAATAACAGATTGAATCAATGCATACTTAGAGTTCAACAACGACCATAACTAAAGAAAAGAATAATTACGAAAGCAAATGATGGCTTGAGGTTCGGACAGGAACCCTTACCTGGATCCGCAGTTAATTTATCATAATCGGAAGTCTTTAGCTTTACCTTAAACTAGACGATCAAATCATCAGAACATAGTCCACAGCACAATACTATAACTTAATACGGACTCACACATGTTCCCAAAATGAACCTCCTGCACCGCATACGTAAAATTATCAAAACGCCCCTGAGGTGTAAAATTACCAAAATGCTCCTCCCGGACTTAAATCACCCAAACAACTTTCCCGTAAGTAGAGTCACCCAAATAACCTTGTTGTATATACATTCGGTAGGTCAAATTACCAAAGTACTCTTCCAGGGTAGTAAATTACCAAAATCCCCCCGTTACACTTAAATCATCAAAAAGACATTTCCGTAAGCAAAATCACTAAAATATACTTACCGTATATGAATTTAGTCAAAAATACCCTTTATGGGTAAAATTACAAAAATACCCCCTCGGCACCAGAAAAATTCCAAAAACATCTTAAGATGCTATCTTAAGCATCCTTATATCATTTCTGGCCTAAAAAGTATTTTAAAGAATTTTTTCTGAAAATCCTGAACCGGTGTCCAGACTGAGCGTTAAAAGGCCAGTTTCGCGAAAAATACCTATCAGCCTCGAAATGACACAAAATTTTAGAATATGAATCATACCAGTAAAATAATATTTTCATATAATTTTCAGATCAAAATAACTTGATTTGCTATGCTAAATAATTTGATAAATTTTGTTAATCGGTACGCCAATTTAACGCCACTCGCGGATATCGAAAATTCCCGACAAATTCCAAAGTGTATGTCTCGTAAAAATAATAGGGGTTACAATTTTGTGTTTTGTCCAATTTTGGCCCTAACTATTTATAAAAATTCATTGAAAAATTGCCCAAATAAAATTTTCATTTTAGCGACAATTGCACTTACTATGCAGATTTAAACACACACTATCACACCGTTTTCACAAACACTTCCTTCCCCACTTCACTGCCGAGCACACACTTGTTTTACATACCCACGGCCACTTCCAAACACCTTCAAAACACATACATATATATAATTACACCTAAACACATAAACTATTACACCATTACACACTTAATATGTATAGTCACACACACATTCACACCCGAAGAACACACACACTCATTGACACACAGTGAAACACACACTAACCCACACTGACTAAACACACACAAACCCTCAATCACCCTGAAACTAACAATTTCACTTTGCATCCTCTTAAACAGACATACAAACATCACATAAACACACATTAGACACGTTAATTCTCCACGACACCACACACAGAACACCCACGCACGCATAGACATCACTCACACACACACACACGCACACACACGCACACATACACACACACACACACAAACGCACGCACACACACAATCAACTGCCTCCACGGCATACACTCCCACACTTTGCTACCCAAGAACACACACTATACCTTCTGGTCACACAACAATACACCCCATACCACCTAACACGTCCGAACCTAGACTGGAAGCATTCACTTAAACACACAAGAACACACAACTACACACACAGTAAACACACACTCTGTGCACACAGAAAACACACACAACCTCACACTAAATTCGAACCCTAGCAGAGAAATGATTACCTTGAACAATTTCCATCAACTTCTTCCACCTTTCCTCTCTGATTCCAGCTTTCCCGAACCCCACTATTTTCCTGCTTCTTCTCCTCTGTCTTCTTTTGTTCTATGTTCTGTTTATCTTTCTTTCTGATTTTTCTGTTTATCTTCTTCCTTTTACTTCTTTTGTTTTCTCTTTGATCTACTCTTCATTAGTCACCACATAAAAGAGTAGGAGGTGGCATTAATCAAGAGGGTTTCCTCCACGAATTTGACACTTGGGTACAAATTTTCAAAAATTACAAATTAACCTCCCAAATTTCCATAATTGCAAAATAGACCCCAATTCTTATGTAATTACACTTAAGCCCCAAAATTAGTCTGATCTTGATTAATTTAACTAAATGTCACTAAAACATATGCTATCACCCATTTTATTATTTTCCATCATAGAGACATCAATTTACAGTTATGCCCCCACATTTTTTTGAAATTACAAAAATGTCCCCAGAATTTTGAAAATTATATTTTTGTCCAAAATTCTTTTAAGCTTCGGTACTCTACTGATACCCGAGCATTGCTCAACTTTAACTGCCATTTATTTTTTGAAACCCAGCTGGTTATTTTAACTGGCTCCCGAAGTTTGGGATATTACATTCTCCCCACCTTATTAAAATTTCGTCCTCGAAATTTGCTGTCGGATATCCCATCACTTATAACGTGTAAGTATTTCGCTTTCATTGCAGAACTCTGATAACTATGTCATAGTAGCTAAGCTTCCCCGTACATTCGCACTCAGATTCTCGTCTCACGAATACCTAGAGTAGTTGTTTAAATTCAAATCATAATACTAAACTAAAACCCTGTTGGATAATCACTTCGCTACAACTATTCAGAACTTCACGAACGATGACTTAACGGGTACAAAACCATCTGAGCAGAACCTACACTGCTCCGAATTTTGTGCATATCAAATAGATTAAGTCAAGCTCTAATACGATAGACTTCCCCTATCTTATGCTGATACTACACCAGAGCTTCCATCAGTTGCGCAATTTACTTTTGACTGTAAGCTCAACTATATGATCACGGCATACTAAAGACTAAATGATGGTCACATATGACCTGCGGTTTACCAAGGCTTACATGGGTAGGGTAACTAATTCATACAAGTACTTACACCTTGAAATCATTAACAAAGATAATCAATCAAGACAAAAAGTTGTAGCCACCCGACTTTCACTGCACGCTCTAATACCTCAAAACAACAAGTCCAAATTATTGCCAAATCCATCACCAAGAGGCGTGTTATTTTAACATAGCTATTATTGCATACTTACGGTTCTGCGTACATTTCACAGAACAACAGAAACTATAACCACTATGATTTCTCAGCTCACTCTGATGTCTTAAACCAAATAGGTCCAAACTGTTACCGGAATCATTATAGAGAGATGTGTTATCTTAACACAACGCGAAATATGATTTTGCACTCACATGTCTTGCACTTCCACTAAAGTTTAAAGCTCTAAATTATCACGTCCATTCTGATTCACAGTCACATTATTTACAAAAATCTTTTAGCCTTATCCTTCAATCATCTGTTTCAGTTATACCGTTAAAATCTTCCGATTCCAAAAATAGATAATCAGCTGTCTATTATCCCGGGTTCAACCAATTTTCTATCTTATACCGAATCATCGAATAGCTTATCTGAACCTAATCCACATTCCCAGAGTCTATTCTCGCTCACAAATTATCTGAGGCTTAGGAATCTACCTAACCTCATATCCAGATAGGGGAACTATGCAATTAATGATAACAATAATCGCAATCAAAACAAAAAAATCTTCAACAAAAACTAGACATATTAGCTCTCAGAGTTCACAACAAAATTCTGTGACATTCCAGAAGAAACGACAGACATAGAAACGATGATATAGGACTGGCGAAGCAAAGTCAACCCAACAACTCAGAACAATCAAAATCGAAATGAATCATTGGTCCTTAATGGAATTCGTAACCTTCCCATGGCCAGTGGGTCAGATACTTCCCCATCAAGTCCAAATAGATTTGGAAAAAAAATAAATAAATAAACATTCTGAAGACGGAATAAGCCGACTGAACATGAATGACATCTTCCCCGACGTCTTAGGGTAAGCTGACATTCAATTAAGTGACACTTGAGTTCAATATGCAAAAGAATGAATCAGATTATAGAGTAAAATTCCAAATCCCTTTTTATACCTTTAAACCAAACCTTCAGTCTTAACGTCAATCATCTTTCCAAAACTCAATTCTTACTCATAAATCAAATCATCAACTTAACTACTATGCATACCTTATAAACTTTCCAAATACAACTAGGGTTTCCCTAACAATACCATATGTGTGATTGGAAAATCACCAATTCATACCTAATATGCTATCACAATACTAAACAACAAATGAAGCAAGGTCCATAGAATGATCTCTTTCCCAAACATAGATTTTATATTCACAGAGAACCACAAATCTAGCAAGTGTTTGGTCAAGTCTTCCCAATATCGGGAAAGATACCTACTCATCTTATATAAACCTATTAAAATCTCATCTATCAAGGACCCTAGGCCCTCCGTACTATCTCCACTGCCAGAGCTTCAAATGCGGACCATAAGGATACAATAAACAGTTATCAAGGTTATACAAGGCTAAAGAACAACACGATGACCAGCCAAAGGCAGACTTTTTAACATTACCATCATCCTACCCTACTCTCATTAATCAAAATACGATTCTACAGAAACGTGTTACCTATACTCTGTGGTTTGGTGCCTACAGAATCATATGCCTATACTCTTATACCACTTGATCGAACTGCTCTGATACCAACTGTAACGCCTCGAAAAGTTTATAACTCCATTGCTCCGAACCCCCGAGGCGTTAACCTATAACCTCACATAGATCAAAGCACTTGTCATACTTCCGGATTCTTATACAACATCGCGCTAAGTTCTTCCAACAACATAAAGTTTCACAAAAGGAATTTCAGACTTAAGATGTTACAACTCGTACATAAGCCCCTAACAAGCACTCTAACTATACATGCCCACGCAGGGGTCTTATTTACACCAACTAGAGTAGCTGCCCTAAAGGTCTTACCCAAAGCTGGCTTTTCTCTCACAGGCTACCGCTGAAGACTACCTACAGAATGGAACAATTAAGGGTGAGCTTTTGAGAGCTCAACAAGGTCGTACACAAAGCAATCTCGGAGGGAGTTACCACTATTCAAAGACAAATAGTTAAGAGATTTTAAACAGTTGTTCTCAGACATTTTTGAACAATAAATTCAGATACAATGCACATACATTCAGAATATACTGATCATGGGTAATAGCAATGCCATACAGGCAAGGTTCAGAAAATTTATACATGCATGATGTACCAGAATACTAGTCCATTTAGGTACTAGCCTGCATTCCACGCAGGATTCAGACCAGCCTTATAACGCCCGCCACCGAACATAACATAATAGATTCCCATGTCAGTATACAGAAGACATATATCACAGAATCAACACACAGACCAATGCTCCATATACAACAAAAGGTGAGCACTGACAGGAGTTCAATAATTGAACCAGGTTCAACATCAGGGTTTACTTGGCAATAACAGATTGAATCAATGCATACTTAGAGTTCAACAACAGCCATAACTAAAGAAAAGAATAATTGCGAAAGCAAATGATGGCTAGAGGTTCAGACATGAACCCTTACCTGGATCCGCAGCTAATTTATCATAACCGGAAGTCTTTAGCTTTACCCTAAACGAGACGATCAAATCATCAGAACATAGTCCACATCACAATACTATAACTTAATACGGACTCACACCTGCTCTCAAAATGAACCTCCCTCACCGCGTACGTAAAATTATCAAAACGCCCCTGAAGTGTAAAATTACCAAAAAGCCCCTCCCGAACTTAAATCACCCAAACGGCCTTCCCGTAAGTAGAGTCACCCAAATAATCTTGTTGTATGTCAATTTACGCAAAAATACATTTGTTAGGTCAAATTACCAAAATACCCCTTAAGGGTGGTAAATTACCAAAATACCCCCCGTTGCACTTAAATCATCAAAATGACCTTTCCGTAAGCAAAATCACTAAAATATACTTACCGTACATGAATTTACTAAAAAATACCCTTTATGGATAAAATTACCAAAATACCCCCTCGGGGTGGTAAATTACCAAAATACCCCTGGGGTTTCCGCCACAAGAAAAATTCCAAAAACATCTTATGATGCTATTTTAAGCATCTTGATATTACTTTTGGCCTAAAAATATTTAAAGAATTTTTGCCCAAAAAATTCCGAACCGGTGTCCACACTGAGCGCTAAAAGGCCAGTTCCTTGAAAAATACCTAATGGCCTGCAAATGACACAAAAATTTTAGGATATGAATCATACCAGTAAAATAATATTTTCCTAAAATTTGATCAAAATAGCTTGGTTTGCTATGCTAAATAATTTGATAAATTTCGTTAATCAGTAGGCCAATTTAGCGCCATTCGCGGATATCGAAAATTCCCGACAAATTCCAGAGTGTAGGTCTCGTAAAACTAATAGGGGTTACAGTTTTGTATTTTGTCCAATTTTGGCCCTAACCATTTATAAAAATTCATTGAAAAACTGCCCAAATAAACATTTTCATTTTTAGCGATAATTACACTTACTATTCAGATTTAAACACACACTATCACACCGTTTTCACAAACACTTCCTTCCCCACTTCACTGCCGAGCACACACTTGTTTTACATACCCACGGCCACTTCCAAACACCCTCAAAATACATATATATATATATATATATATATATATATATATATATATATATACACCTAAACACAAACTATTACACCATTACACACTTAATATGTATAGTCACGCACACACTCACACCCGAAGAACACACAAACTCACTGGCACACAGTGAAACACACACTAAACCACACAGACTGAACACACACAAACCCGCAATCACCATGAAACTAACAATTTCACTTTGCATCCTCCTAAACGGACATACAAACATCACATTAACACACACTATACACGCCAATTCTCCACGGCACCACACACAGAACACCCACGCACGCGCACACACGCACGCGCGCACACACACACACACACACACACACACACACACTATCAACTGCCTCCACATCATACACTCCCACACTTTGCTACCCAAGAACACACACGCTATACCTTCTGATCACAAGCAATACACCCCATACCACCTAACACACCCGAACCTAGACTGGAAGCATTCACTTAAACACACAAGAACACACAACTACACACACAGTAAACACACACACACTCTGCGCACACAGAAAACACACATAACCTCACACTAAATTCGAACCCTAGCAGAGAAGTGATTACCTTGAACAATATCCATCAACTTCTTCCACCTTTCCTCTCTGATTCCAGCTTTCCCAAACCCCACTATTTTCCTACTTCTTCTCCTCTGTTTTCTTTTGTTCTTTGTTCTGTTTTTCTTTCTTTTCGAATTTTCTGTTTATCTGCTTCCTTTTACTTCTTTTGTTTTCTATTTGATCTACTCTTCATTAGTCACCACATAAAAGAGTAGGAGGTGGCATTAATCAAGAGGGTTTCCTCCAAGAATTTGACAATTGGGTACAAATTTTCAAAAATTACAAATTAACCTCCAAAATTTTCATAATTGCAAAATAGATCCCAATTCTTATGTAATTACACTTAAGCCCCCCCCGAAATTAGTCTGATCTTTATTAATTTTACTAAATGTCACTAAAACATATACTATCACCCATTTTATTATTTTTCATCACAAAGAGATCAATTAATTATTATGCCCCCATAATTTTTTGAAATTACGAAAATGTCCCTAGAATTTTGAAAATTATATTTTTGTCCAAAATTCTTTTAAGCTTCGATACTCTACTAATACCAAGCATTGCTCAACTTTAACGGCCGTTTATTTTTTGAAACCCAGATGGTTAATTTAACTGGCTCATGAAATTTGGAATATTACACATTCATCTCCTACCTTTTTTCCCGCCGAGACCCATTTCATACATATAACTCATGGACACACATTGATGCACTTCCAACTCACTCTAAGACACTAAACTCTCACTACCCTATCCAAAACACATAGACTAACACCATCATAGATTAAAATTACACACACACACACACACACTCGAAGCATCTACACTGCAACATACATGGAACACCCATTGCACGTCCCAATTTTGCACACTAACACCCAATGAAACACACACTTAAGCCAAACAAAACTGAACACACTCATACATACTAAAAAAATCAATTACTCTCTCCAAAACCCTACAATCGAGGCACCCACACCCTTAAACACACACACACACACAGCACACACAGTGAAGAACACCCCTAAATACACACTAAACATGCAGAATACACACTAAATTACACACATTCAGATGGGCAGAGATATTACCCCTTACAATTCTCACAATTTCTTCCCTTTTCCCGTGATTTTTCCTTCTCTGTTTGCCTGAGCTCTGTTTCTTTCTTCTCTTTGTTCTGTCTATTTTTTTTCTTTCTTTCTACTGTTTCCCCTGAGATTTTTTTTCTCTTTTATTTTCTTTTCCTTTTTGTTTTTAGGTAATTTCCCTTTTAAAAATATAACCATTATTTTAACATTTAGTTTCATGAGTCACCACATAAAAAGAGTAGGAGGTGGTCGTTGCTCGTGACTTGATTTCTAAAATCTTGGTACCTAGTACATACTTTCAAAAATTGCAAATAACCCCCCCACCCAAAAATTTTCATAATTGCAAAATAACCCCAAATTATATATTATTACATTTAAACCCCAAAATTAGTCTTGTCATGATTAATTTAATTAGACATCACTAAAATATACACTATCACTCATTTTTATTATTTTTCATCACTACAACCATAATTTACATTTATGCCCCCCAAAGTTTTTCAAAATTACAAAAATTACTCCAGATTTTTACAAATTATATTTTTGCCCCAAAATTCTTTTGAGCTTCTATACCCAACTAATACTCGAGCCTTGCCCAAAATTATTGTTCGTTTATTTTTCGGATCACAAATGGTTACTTTAAACAGCTCCTGAAGTTCGAAATATTACATTCTCCCCACCTTATGAAATTTAGTTCTCGAAATTTGTGCTTGTATATCCTATCACCTATAACGCCTAGGCACTACACTTCTACTGTGTCACTCTAATAACTACCACATCATAGCTGAGCTACCTCTAACTTTTGTACCCAAATTCCTGTTCCACTAATACTCAAACGCAACTATCTAGATTTAAATCGTAATGCTAAATTGAAACCCTATCTGACCAACACTTTACTCCAACTTTTCCAAGACTTCACAAATGATGACTTGGCTATTACGAGATTCAGGGAGCTAAAGTTATACCACTTTGAATTCAACGCATATTGATCAAACTAAATCAAACTCTAATACCAGAGCTTCCACCGCATTACACTGATACTGTACCAGAGAAGATATCGCTTACATAGTCTACTTAATAATAGTAACCTTAACTTCAAGCTTAAGGTGTACTAAAATACCAAACGATTGTCATACATGACTTGCACTCTACTAAATCTAACATGGATAGGATAAACAATTCCTATAAGCACTTACACCTCACAACAAATTGTAGCCACCAGGCTTTCACTATGCACTCTAACATCTCAAAACAATGAGGCCAAACTATTGCCAAATTTGTCCCCGAGGGACGTGTTCTCTTAACACAGCTATGTATTGCATACTTATGATTTTGCACTCATTTCATAGAACGACAGAGAATTACTATGGTTTCGCTGCAAACTCTGGTGCCTTATCTCAACGAGTCCAAGCTGTTATCGAATTCATCACCTAGAGATGTGTTCTCCTAACATAGCACATTATATGATTCTGAATACTTATGTATTCATTTTCACTAGAGTGTAAGGCTCTATGTTATCGCATCACTTCCAATTCACAGTCACATTATTTACAAAAGTCTCATAGCCTTATTCTTCAATCATCTGTTTCAGTTAAACGTTTAGAATTCCTCAGTTCCAGAAGTAAGTAACATATGGTCTAAATCATGTGTTCAACCAATATCTTGATCTTATACCGAATCATATAATAGCTTATCCAAACCTAATCCACGTTCCTCACAGATTACCTGAGGCTTAAAAATCTACCTAACCTTAGATCCAGGTTGGTGAAACTATGCAAATAATGATAACAATAATCACAATCAAACACAAAAATCTTTAATAAAAATCATTCATATTGGCTCTCGGGGTTCACAACAAAATTTTGTGACATCCCAAAAGAAACGACGAACATAAAAATGATGACATAGGTCTAGCAAAGAAGAGTCAACCTAACGACCTGGAACAATCAAAATTGGAAGGAGTTATTGGTCCTTAATAAGATTCGTAGCTTTCTCATGGCTAGTGGGTCAGATACTACCTCATCAAGTCCAAATAGATTCGAAAGGACAAATAAATATCTCAAAAAAAAATCAGACAACTCGGCATGAATGACATCTTCTCTGACGTCTCAGCGTAAGCTGACATTCAATTAAGTCATCCTTGAATTCAACAGACAAAAGAACAAATAACCAACAAGATGGAATTCCATATTTCCTATCGTATTCCCAAACCAATTCTCAGTCTTAACAACAATCACTTCCCAAGAACTTTATTCTCACACATCATCCAAATCACTAACTTAACCATTATTCATACCTTACGAACTTCCAAACGCTACTAGATTTTTCCCTAACGACTTACAGATACGTGATTAGAGTGTAATCAATCCATGCCTCGCCTGATGTCAAACCTCGAACAATAAATAGGATGAGATCCACATGAAGATCTCTATCCATAACATAGACAGTATAGCCATAAAAAATGATAGAAACAATCAAAGATTCTCCAGACGGGATGCCTATCCCAAGATCAGTTCCTAAAGGACAAGCCTGCACCCTTAATCACTGTGCCAAAGTAACGGATGCGAAAGGTATGACGCTTCAGAATTAAGCACTATACGCACATTTACTGGGTTAACCTGTAGGGTACCTGACACCATGTCATTGGGTGTGACAACATCCTAAGCGAACATTGAGTAAAAATCTAGCGGATATTTGTGGGGCCTCTACCCCTCGTGACTCTGTCCTCTATCCTGCAGAGGAACGCTGCTCGTTACACTAGCTATATGTGCATGGCATAAGGTTGACTGATTATTTCTCACAAATGGATAATTTCAAACTTAATGCCCCATACTACTATGCCTATCACATCATCCGGTCAACTTATAGCATAACTCACCACTCTGACTTCTCCCATACCTGACACATAGGGTGGCTGAAAAAATTGACCTGCTACATGACCAGTATTTAGGTAGGTCAAACTTCGGAACCCTACGATGGTTCAACTGTAGTACTCTGAGCTGGTAAAGCGCCTTCACCCTGCGCTCCCTTAAATCCCATATCATGCCTCGATCGAATTTCAGAACTCTATCCAGATCTTAATATCACTGAACCGAAGTGGGCCTGATACCCTGATTCTGCTCCAGCCTTTAACCTTGGGCACCATGTTTTGCCGACTGTAATTTTTTTTTGCTGACGACTGTCAGCCCTTACAAGTTTTTTTTGGGAAAGTTCTTACTTATCTCTCTTTTATTTGCCCTATGTTTACATGTGCCTTCCCCCGTTATCAGACTTAGACTTTTTCAAAACACATACCAAATAAAGACATTCCATATAGCTCATTAATCGAGCTGGATCACTCTATTTCTTAATTCAGGCCTAAGCCCTTACTCAGACTTGCGGCAGCTATCTGCCCCCATCAATAATATCCTTATGGAAAATCTAGTGAAACAAGAAATTCCATCTCAACATTGTCTATCTACTCTTAATCTACTTGCATCACATTAATAAACTCCCTTAACATCGGTTCATGAAATCTCGTAAAAATACCTGTCGAGAAATAAATCCCCAAACTGTTCCAAAATGACATCGAGCAATTGCTTATTATTCAGACTCCTCGCTATTAATGCCTACCCTTGATCGGCCTTATCCCTCAGTTTATATACAGTAATTTAACCTTTTATTGCCCACTACAATCAGTTGCTCAAAATTTTCTCTATGGTGCTAATCCAGTTCGCTGTCCCTATAGGGTCCAATAACCCCCTATAACTAGTCATTGCATCTATTAAGATCACCCAAGAAACTTTCATCTCGAGGTTATGGTTGTGGTTAGGCCATATTCTGTACTCCTTGCTGCTGGTTAGCCAGATTCTGTGCCATCACGATCAAAATCTGGTTCATAGTGTTTAGAACTGCAACCATCAGTTCTAGGTTCTATTGTTCCTCGCTATTAGGTCCAGAGACCTCCCTATTAGATACCTCCTGGCCCTCCATACTATCTCCACTGCCAGTGCTACGAGAGTGAGCCATGCTGGTACAATGAACAGTGATCAGTGCACACGACACATGTCTAAGGAACGATACGATTACAAGTTAAAGGCAGACGTCTTAACTCTAAGGGCAAACTTCTTAACTTCACCATCATCCTACCCCACTCTCATTAATCGAAATACAATTCTACAAAATCGTGTTACCCACACTATGTGGTTTCGCGCCTATAAAATCATATACTTATACTCTTAATACCACAAGACTGAACCACTCTCATACCAACTATAACGCCTCGAGAATACTGAGCTCCGCCGCCCCGAACTCCTGGAATGTTAACCTACCGGATCACATCAAACCTGTCAGATCCTGTTCACTATCACATACTTTAAAATATTTAATCCGATATCAACTCCAATTCTTCATATCAATATTACAAAACTATTTTAACTTGAACTATTAAGACCTAGGTTCTTTATAAACTTGAGTCATTATAGAACGAGTTAACGATACCGACCCATGCAGGGGTCTCACTACATAGTAGTGGTGGGCTCACCGAAATCTCACACAGACTTTATTCCATTTCCGGACATGCTACATCTGATCATCACCTGCAGAAGGGAGTCAAGCGAAGGGTGAGCTTTTGAGAGCTCAGTAAGGTCGTACAAGGACTATAAAAAGAATTACAAAATGATTCCAAAGAATTTGACCGACAATATATTTCAAAATACTTTAAACGATCTGAACAGCTAGATGATTTTCAAAATGATTAAAATTCATCATAAACAGATACCAAAATAACAATAAAAATCCCGACAGTTTTCAAAACGATTCAGTAAAAGATCACTTCCAAAGTCATCATTTCCAAAATACAACGAAGATTTCACAAGATTTCAACACAAGCACAAATCATTTCAGATAATACTTGCCAGTCATTTCCGTAGCGGTCAACGCAATATACAGAGCTGATAAAATAAAAAGACAACCTTGATCCTGGGTGATTGCAATGCCATTATGACAAAGCCAACATGGTGTACACATGCATGATGTACCAGTATATAATTACTAGGCCTCTTCATCGGTCAAGGAGCTAGTCTGCTTCCTCGTAGGAAGCAGTAATAATCGAGCCTTATACTGCCTCCCCACAGAATGCATACCTAGGTTAACACAAAAATCAATAATATCAATGAGTGTTAACATAAACTCAATTTATCGAAATCAGCTGGGTTCCAATAACAATAAATATACTGATATAAGTCATCATTCGAAATTCCAGAACAAAAATCACAAATAAACATCAAGAACGATTATGAATAGTTATCGAATTTAGGCATAACAATTCAGAAGAATGGACACAAACAATTATCAAATTTGCTCAATATGCAATAATAGGCGAGCATCAACAAGATTTTCAAATAATCGATTCAGGTTCAATATTGGGATTTTCAGGCAATAACATGCTGATATCAAAATGTAATTCTGTGTTCGACATTAAACATAAGTAAATCAAAAGAGTACTTATGAGCACGAGTTATTAAAATAATAGTTCAAAAGAACGACCTTGCCTGGGGTTCAGATAGAATCCCTTACCTAGATCCGTTGCTAGATTATGCTAGCTGAAAAGTCTTTAGCTTTACCCTAAACGAAATAATTTGAATCATTAAAGCACAGCCTACAATACAATATTATAACTAAATAAGGACTCACACATACTCCCAAAATGAACATCCCTCACTGGGTATGTAAAATTACCAAAATGCCCTTCAGTGTAAAATTACAAAAATGCCCCTCTCGGACTTAAATCACCAAAACGGCCTTCCCGTAAGCAAAGTCACCAAACCAACCTTCATGTGTGTGAATTTACCCAAAAACACCCTTTATAGGTAAAATTACCAAAATAACCCTCTGGGTGGCAAATTACCGAAATGACCCATCTCACACTTAAATCGCCAAAATAGCCTTTCTGTACGTAAAATCACTCGAACAATCTTATTGTTAGGGCTGTATACGAACCAAGTTGAGCCGAATATGGCCGTGTTCGTGTTCAATTTGTTTAGCTCAAGCCATGTTCGAACTCGACTCGAGTTCGTATAAGTGACTGAAATGTTCGTTTGAACTCAGTTCGTGAAACCACTCAAAAAGTTTAGGCTCGGCTCGCTTCATTTAACCTATAGGAACAGAACTCGAGCATTGTAAGCTCGTTCTTTTTCTGGTTCAATAAGGCCCAAAAAACCCAGATCTGAAACTTCAAATATTCTAACCACTCTGATGCCAAGGAAAGTGGGTTCGTACCTACGTGGAGGTGCCACAAAGGTTGCAGTTCACGTCAGCTGTCAAGTATGTTGATGTGAGACACAGTAAGGGTGGAGCAAGGGCAGAGACCTAGGGCTTGCCAGACAGAGCCTGAGGGTGGCGGTGCGCGGTCGTGGATGACGAACGTCGCGAGGTTGATGGAGGACGGACGTTGCGAGGTTGGTGGATGACGGACGTCGCGAGGTTGGTGCACGACGGACGTCGAGAGATTCACGGATGATGGACGTCACGAGGTTGAGGCATGACGGACGCTGCGAGGTTGATGCACGATGGACGTCGTGAGGTTGTTGGACGACGGACGTCGCGAGGTTATTGGACGACGGATGTCATGAGGTTGGTCGACGACGGACGTCGCGAGGTTGGTGCACGACGGACGTCGCGAGGTTGCTGCTCAACGGACGTTGCGAGGTTGACGGATGACAGACGTCGCGAGGTTCACGGACGATGGACGTCGCGAGGTAGATGTACGAACGTCTATCGCGAGGTAGATGTACGAACGTCCGTAAACATCACGGAGGTGCAAAGACTTGAGAAAACAAGTGTGCGAGGGAGGGGAGGCCATAGGCCAAGGATTGGGGGAAGGCCAAGGCCACCACCCCTGGGGAGGCCGAGGCTGACCCCTTGGTGAGGCCGAGGCTGACCCCTTGGGAAGGCCGAGGCCGACCCTAAGGGGTGGCCAAGGCCAGTGGCCAACTCCCATGAAGGGAGGCCAAGGCCACTCCCCCTTTTGGGTGAAATTTGGACGTGCCGACGGAAGGTGTTTTGATGGGCAATGACAAATCCGAAAGTTACATTGCGACGAGCGTGTCGACGTGAAATGTACCCGTTTGACGAACAAGGTGCCAAAGCCAGGTATGAAGTGTATGAAGCGATCAAAGCGCGAAAGGGACTTTGCGCGAAGAGTGAACAACCAGGGGAAAGGCTAAGGCCAACACCCCATGGAGGCCGAGGCCGACCCCATGGACTTGGGGGTGGCCGAGGCCGACCCCATGGGTTTGGCCAAGGCCTATGCTCTTGACCCCGTTGCTCCAGTTGCGCCAACGGTCGATGTTTTTGGTGAAAAGGTGCTTAGGTGGTCGCGGCGTGACGAACGTGGTACTGTGAGTCACGGTAGCGTGAAATCATTGGTGACTGAGTCGCGTGTGAGGCGTGTGAGGCAAAGAATGCAAGTGACTTGGGCGCGCGCACTTTGTCCGGTTCAAAGCGTTGAATACTGTGCTTGTGCGGACGTGTCATGCACAATGGGACTCCAAGTGGACCTTTGGGTGCGACCAGAATAGGTTGGGAACACACTCAAAGTTGGAAAAAACAAAAAAAAATTAACAAGAAAAACGGCAAAAAGGTTGATCTCGCAGATTGTAGTTGACCAAATCACGAGAAACGCTGCGATTCAATAGTTTTTTACGAGCCTCTGGAATCTTTACAAAGAACCGAACCACGTTGGGAACTGCTTGCCATGTTGTGATAGCTTATGCATGAGTAGACCCTTGGGCTCAGCTTAGTTGGGCCTAGTTTATAAGTGGGCTTAGTTTAGCTAATTAATTTTAGGTTATCGAGTTTTTTAAGTTTATTTTACATAGATATATTTATAATTACGTATGCCTTACTTATAAAAGTATTTATTTATTATACAAACACTATGTTCACGAACACACTCGTAAACATTTTTAAATGTTCATGTTCGGCTTGTTTAATAAACGAGTTCTCAAAAATTGTTCATGTTCGGTTCGGATAATATACAAAGAAATATGAACGAGATTTTTAGGGAATGAACCACGAGCTGTTCGTGAACAGCTCTGTTCATTTACAGCCCTACTTACTAAATATGAATTTACCTGAAAATACCTTCATAGGTAAAATTATCAAAATACCCCTTCAGGGTTCCTGGCTCCAGAAAAATCGTAAAAAATTTTAAAACACTATTCTAAGCATCCTGAAGTCATTTTTGGGCTAAAAACTATTTTAAAAATTTTTTGTTCAAAATTCCGAACCGATATTTGGACCAAGCGTTTAAAAGCCGATTCGGCTAAAAATACCTATCAGCCTCGAAATGGCTCAAAAGTTTAGAATATGAAACATCTCAAAAAAAAAAAAGGCTTTACTAAATTTTTCAGAGTAAAATAACTTAGTTTGATATGCTAAATAAATCGGGAATTGTTTCTAATCAATACCCTAATTTAGTGTCCTTTGCGGATACCGAAAATTTTCGAAAATTTCCAGAGCGTACTTCTCAGGAAATTTTGGGGGTTACTATTTTGGACTTGTCTAATTTTAGCCCTAACTATTTATATAAATTTATGAAAAACTACCTAAATAATGCCCCTCTTTTTTGCGACACAAACAAACACTATTCAAATCAAAGCACCTAGTAATTCACCTTCAAAACACACACTCATCTCCTACCTTCTTTCCTGCCGAGACCCATTTCATACATATAACTCATGGATACACATTGATGCACTTCCAACGAACTCTAAGACTAAAATCTCATTACCCTATCCAAAATACATATACTAACACCATCATACATTAAAATTATACACACATACACTCATAAGCACGCACACTCGAAGCACCTACACTGCAACATACTCCTCTGTCCCTAAAAGAGTGATTCATTTGACTTTGCACATATATTAAGGATTTATGTTATATATTGTATGTGTTTCCTATTTTACCCTTTAAAAAGAGGGGGAAGAGAGTGGGCCATGAGAGAAAAAATTTGGTTGGTAGAGTGTTAAATGTGGAGAGAGAAATAGAATTAAAAAGTGTAAAGTGGTGGGTCAGGAAAGAGAAAATGAGTTGGTAGAAAATTAAATGTGGTGAGAGAAATAGAATAAAAAAAGTATAAAAAGGGTAAATATGTAAAAATATCTACGAAATCTTTCCTAATTTGAAAGTGATCAATTTTTGTGGGACGGCCCAAAAAGAAAATATGATCAGTTTTTTAGGAACGAAGGAAGTACATGGAACACCCATTGCACGTCCCAATTTCACACACTAACACCCAATGAAACACACACGTAAGCCAAACACAACTGAACACATTCATACATACTAAGAAAATCGATTACTTTTTCCAAAACCCTACACTCGAGGCACCCACACCCTTAAATGCACACACAGTGAAGAACACCCATTGAACACCCCTAAACACACACTAAACACGCAGAATACACACTGAGATGGGCAGAGAGATTACCCCATTGCAATTCTCACAATTTCTTCCCTTTCCCGTGATTTTTCCTTTCTACGTTTGCCCGAGCTCTGTTTCTTTCTTCTCTCTGTTCTACCTCTTTTTTTTTCTTTCTTTCTACTCTTTCCCCGGAGATTTTCTCTCTCTTTTCTTTTGTTGTCCTTTTTGTTTTTGATTAATTTCCTATTTAAAAATATAACCATTATTTCCTCATTTAGTTTCATGAGTCACTACTTAAAAGAGTAGGAAGTGGTCATTGCTCTTGACTTGATTTTTAAAATCTTGACACCTAGTACATACTTTCAAAAATTGCAAATAAGCCCCCCAAATTTTCATAATTGCAAAATAACTCCAAATTTTAGATAATTACATCTAAACCCCAAAATTAGTCTAATCATGATTAATTTAATTAAACATCACTAAAATATACACTATCACTCATTATTATTATTTTTCATCACTAAAATCTTAATTTACATTTATGCCCCCAAAGTTTTCAAAAATTACAAAATGCCCTCAAAATTTTAAAAATTACATTTTTGCCCCAAAAATCTTTTGAGCTTCGATACTCAACTAATACTCAAGCATTGTCCGAAATTATTGTCCGTTTATTTTTTTGGGTCACGGATCGTTACTTTAAACAGCTCCTAAAATTCAGGATATTATAATAATTCCTTAAAGCCTTCCCATTCCATATTCGCCACTTCGTCAGCCTTCACCTGCTTGGTAACCTTCCACTATTTATTGCCTCGTCTCTGAGCATGAATGCCGCGAAGATTACTTTTTGTCTCTCGGTGCAACCCAGAACCTCGAAGATGTCCCCTTAAGTCTGATAGCCAGGACTCAACCTTGAAGGGATCAGTGGTGCCGAAGAAGGATGGCGGGTCCATCATTTTGAACTTATTAATTAACGAGCCCGCAGTTGCAGTTACATGGCGCTCCATGACCCTAGCGAGGTTCTCCACCACCCTAATCACGTCGTCACCTTAAGCTTCGTTTCTTCTTGCCATTTTTTTTCAACCTATAAAGAAACTCTCGTAAGAACTCTTGATTTCCAATCATAATGAATTTATTATTATAATAATAATTTATTTATTTATTATTATTATTTTTTTTTGTGCATATTCAATTTCGATATAATTTGTTCTACATTGTTCCCTTAGCCCAGCATTGTGTAACTGATTCAATAATTTACGTTCATTCTAGAGCTTCTATAATGTACAACTCAAATATATTAGGAAAAAAAATTATAACTCAATCAACGGTGCAACTTATTTCCAAAGTTTCCAAAGAAAAATTCTAAAACAATGAGTCCAACGAAAAGAGACACATTTAGCTTATTTTCCAAATCTAACTACTATTACTTCTCATCTCTCTTCCCCCATCCTAATCATCTGCGGGTTGAATGTAGGTTTCCCATTCCTGGATCTACTCCTATACTTCGGCTCGAGAGAAAGTTACCATGTCTTTATCTCCCTACCTAGTTTGTAGCTCTATGACTTTCTTTCCAAGTTATAATCTTTCTGTCTTTACTCCCACTGTATATGATCCTCATACTCTCCAATTGGGCCTCCAGTACCCTAATCTCTTCCTTCAACCATTTTATCTCTTTCTTTGGTGGAATCATCCTCTTTCCAGAATCTACCACTCCTCTCTGGGAAGCTTTCCCAATTTCTTGTTTCCGTTGTAGGATGCCTGGTTGGAATCTCTAGATCCTTCAAAAGGCATCTGACTAACCTCGATGGATAGACTATCCACACTCTGGTTTGCCATAGTCCTATCACAACACAAATATCATAGATAACTTCCATTAACACAGTTTCTCTTAATTTACAATCAAGGACTTAGTCGATTACCAAAATTTGCAAGAAAGCATATCAGAAATCCGATATTCACTTAGACAGAATCCTTTTTCCTTCTTACTCACCCAACTCAGTCGCCTAGATACTAGTCTATATAATCATATACCTAGGCTCTGATACCATTTCTGTCATGACCCGAACCCACGGGTGAGCCCATGAGTCAGGCACGTGACCGACCGTAGACCCGTTCGAACACCAAACAGGGCTTGCCAGGCCTTACTACAACCTGTAACTCAAGATTAAATTCAACTTACAGACTTTCAATAATCTAAATAAAAACCCTTATTATATGTCCTTGAAATTTACGAAGGAAATCGAGGAGACCTAAGCTCCTTACAATAGTTCGAGCATAATGTTGACTATAGAACTAAAATTCTCAATTACGATAAATACTTCATTATTATAATGGTTCTCTTCGGGTATTTCTCCTTCGTGTTATTCATATGGATCTTCTTCCCCTAGGTGATCACTTTAAAAATAAGGAATGAGCGAAAGCCCAGCAAGTACACAAACCATGTTCCTAAAATAAGTTTGAGGATTAAAAAAAAATGCCATGGAATACTCTTTCCTTTAAAATCAGGAATCCAGTATTACCACAGTAAAAACATTTTCAATATATGTACATATGTATGAAATTGCAGAAAAGGCTTTGAATTTGCATCTATCACAGATATTTCATACGTAGGTGTGATGCGGTCAGCGTACGAGCCCCTGACTAGGGTCCAAAATCCCTCCTACACCCGGGATAATAATTTTGTGGACGCAAGGGCGAACCATAAGCAACAGCACTGTGACGTACAAAGCTCCATTGACTAAAGCCGAAAAAACAACATTCCCTCGTTGGATACGAGGCACAACAACCAGGTCAAGTTTCATATTTCATTCAACATGTACGAAATGTAAATTTACTATTCACATAGCATCCCATGACATTCTTTGAAACTAAATTTCTCGTCAAATGATTTAGCAATAAAACATGTGCAGAACAAAGACTTTAAAATTTCATTTGATCAAATCATATATACGTTTATTTGCTTTGCAAGAGTATACATAGAAACATGGCAGTAGTACTTACCTCGCTCAACAATTGATTTTTGTACTTGTTCAGAGGTCGATTCTCGCTCTTGTCTATCGAACCCTATATAACAAACCACACAAATGTACTTATTGTCGCTTAAGTATGCCTAGATATTAAGTTTTTCCTAAGTGAGTGAAATTACCAAAATACCCTTAGACTTGCGTAAAATTACCGACCCCTGCTAATGTACCATTACACACCAAGAAATAACCTAAAAGAATATTTTTAAACAACTAGGTGAGTTTTTTTGAACAAGAATGACCTTTCTGGGAATTCTCCATTCGGAACCCTTAACCGCTCCTTAAATTGAGCGCTAATGTTCATGTTTGAAATATATATCAAACCGCATCGGAATGTCATGAAATTTTAGACACTCAAGTGTCTCAATAATTTTAGATCACTGTAAAATTCTAGGCTTAAAAATAATTTTGTTTACTATACCAAATAATTAGAAAACCTATTTTCAAAATAAAATTATTTGAGACCCTTCCCATGCCCAAAAAAATGCCAAATAATTCCACATAGAGGGCCTTGCCAAAATAAGGGGAGTTTTAGTTTTTTACTTTGCCTAAATATGTTTAGAAGTGGCCTTTAAAAATAGCTTAGTAAACTGTTGTAATAGTACAGCGCTGCGAGATATCCGATTGACCGCTACGCCACTAACAACGCTAAAAATAGCAAACAACTTTAAAAACTTTTGAAACTTAATACACTATCTTAGCTACATAAGATTATTGTAAAACTTTCAAAATTTAATAACTTAATTTACTATTTTAAAATACACCAAAATCTCTTGTTCGAATAAAATTAGTTAGCATGCTCGCCAAACTTAGAAAAATCTAAAACATTTCGAGGTTGTAGGTCTTGCAAAAATAATATGAGTTACTCTTTCTAACTTCATCCAAATAAGTTTCTAAATATATCTAAAAATTTAGGAAAGAAACTGCTTAAAAAGGATTTCCATTAGCGACACTTTTAAGTTAAATTTTAATACCAAGGTTCTTCCCTCTCTTTGTGCAACATCTTCTTACCTGAAACCACCTCACACACATCAACCATTACCTTACCATCGCACTCAATATAACGCACAAACACCGTATCACTTACCTACCCATATGTATATAAGAACATTCTCTCAACTCTCACACACATACATGAGTCCCACATCCACTGCCTCACAGCAGTGGGTCTTCCTTGTTCTTGTTTAATGACCCCATGAAAAACACACACAAATACATGCATACAACGTTTTCACAAACATGACATGTTTGTGTGTATACACACACACACACACACACACAACAACAACAACAACAACAACAACAACAACATCTCCACAAACTACACAAAACCCTTCAAAACTACTGCCTCATGGTAGTAGCTTCATTTTCTTGCTCAACCCACTCATGGGCACACCCAGTTTCACACAAATGCACCCCCACTTGTCTCTTCCATTTTTCTGTACACAAACCTCACATATATCCATACAACATCATCATAATACACTCACACAACTCATCAATACCTCCATCCCTTTCCATTCCACGGCAACCATGGCTGGCTTCTCACGAACCCGTCACGGTGATATGGCTATCGCCGCCCCTCTTATGTGCAACAGCCCCTTCATGGTAACCCATTACCCATGCTCACATATCTGTTACCTCAACAACCCGTACACCCATGGTCGCAGCCCTCCCACGGATGTCCACCATCCCCCCCCCCACACACACACACACATATATATATATATATATATATATATATATATATATATATATATATATATATATATATATATATATATATATACACATAGATGGAGACCCATTTACACCTACCCGTCTACCCGTAGTATATATTCACATTAAACATAACTTTCAAAACAAGCTTACCGGAAGCGTTTCTCGATCGCCAAAAATATCCTTGCCACACTCCTTTCTCTCTCCCGTATCTCTGCTCAACCGTTTTCCAGAAGATATGTGAAGACTAGGGTCGGCTGACCCTAGTTATATAAAGTAGAAAACCCTACGTTGAAAATTTACAAATAAAAATCCTTCTTAATTTGATAGTTATACGAGTTCTACCCAAATTTTTTCATTATTATTAAAAGGCCTAAAGAAATTACTTTGAAACTTTTATGTGCTAAAGAAAATTTTATCGGGTGTTACCCAACCCTGCTACTCTAATCGTCGCTAAAAGTTTTTGGAACAATATGCATGCTAATTAAATGTTCAACACTAACAATTTTAATTTAGCCCAAAAAAAGTAATAATAATGTTTCGGGTATTACAGAAAGTATCTGTCAGATTTTTAGCGTCCGTTTTAATCCGTAATATGACATGACATTGGTTCAAAGATATAGATGTATGCATCCATGGCTTATGCTATGGTGGGCATGGTGGTCTATGGTTGTGGTGTGTTGATGTATGGCAGTGGTGGGGCCGTTCGTATGATGGTGAGTTCAGAAATTAGGGGGTTGTGGCCCTACCGGCCACTTTTGAGGCTATAGACTTGTGGTAGGTGAATGGAAACTCGAAAAGGGATAAAAGAGAGAGAAAATAGTAGGTATTGGTGGCACCTGAAACTCGCATGGATATTCTAGCTCCCAAAATGCGAATATGTCATTTTGCATGTGCAAGCATGTCAATGCTGAGTTTAGTTTGTAAATCTAGGGCGTTAGTCTATCATTAGTCTTTTTCTAATTTTACCTTATTTTCTTTATATTAAATTTTGTAGTATGTGACCTTGTTATTGAGTAGCTATTTCAATGCTTGTTATGTGTGCATGTACCCTCACTATGAATTATCCATCTGATCATTCTTCCTCATTCAAGCTTCCTATCTTCACAGATGTCGGGCATCGATTGTAAATATCTTTGTAACTCTGGAACATATTTTGAAACTGACATAGTATTAGAGCCATTACACAGCTGCACACTGAATGAAACCAAATGAGTACTTCAACCAAGCTAGAAACATAGCAACAATGGCAAGCTGATTCAGCAAGAGATTCCAATATATGGGACACTATTTGGGATAGCAGTTAAAGTTGCTCTGGATCTTGATTCGGCATTCGTAGACTGGTTTTGAAGTACCGATTGCACATGTTTTGCTACTTTCAAACTTATTCAATATGGTTATTTATGGTAATTGATGCCAAAGAAAGTGGATTTGCAGTCGACGTGGAGGTGCCACAAGGAATGCAGTTCGAGTCAGATGCCAAGTTGATGATGTGGGACACAGCAAGGGTGGAACAAGGGTAGAGACCAAGGGCTTTCCAGACAGAGCCTGAGGCTGGCAGTGCTGCGAGGGCGATGGCGCAGAGTGAATACACAACGACAGTCACAGTCTGATGCTTAGCTCCAGAGTTAGGGTCCTGTATGTTTCTCTCTCCAAGATTCTACAGTGAGAAAGTGAAAGTGTTCTAAAAATGTCCCCCCCTCGAATGAATTCTCAAGACCCCTATTTATACAGGTTGAGATGATGATGTCATTAACCGACACGTGGCACTCCCCGGGAGTGACACATCACCGAGGGGTCCATAGGTGCCAGTGCTCCACGGACTGTCGAATTGCATATTCACCTGGCCTGCCCTGCACAGCGTCACTCTGTCTGTCTGGAAAGACAGGCTCCCACAACGTCGGTGTGGCCAGAGAACCCCCTTGATCTAGCCATCAATCCAAGCCCTTGCAGAGTCCCACAGACCAGGCAGCGGTTGGGAAGACCCGACGCCTAGCTACTAGGTGGACTAGGCGTGATGCCCTCCAAAGACCTGCTCCCATCTCGGAGTGACCCGGGGGTCATAGTCCATAGGGGTGCCGACGTGAGCCCCTAGTGCCAGAGCACGTAAGCCAATCATGAAGACACCCTGACGGAGACAATGTCCTGAAGGAGTCGCCTATCTCACTGTGAGGGCCGGAGCCTCCCATGATTGTGACAGTGATGGCTTTAAGGTTGTGAGCCTATCCCATGATGGTGATGACTAAAAGGTTGTGAGTCCATCCCGCTGCGAGGGGTCCTCGTGCCGGAGCCCCCCGTGATTGTGATGACGATGGCTTTAAGGTTGTGAGCCCATCCCGTGACGGCGATGACTATAAAGTTATGAGTCCATCCCGCTGCGAAGGCCGGAGCCCCCCGTGATTATGACGGCGATGGCTTTAAGGTTGTGAGCCCATCCTGTGGCGGCGATGACTATAAGGTTGTGAGTCGATCCTGCTGCGAGGGCCGGAGCCCCCCATGATTGTGACAGCGATGGCTTTAAGGTTGTGAGCCCATCCCATGGTGGTGATGACTATAAGGTTGTGAGTTCATCCCGCTGCGAGGGGTCCTCGTGCGAGAGCACTACAAACAGAGCCCCTCGGAAGCATGTAACATGATGTCGCGAGACAATACCTGGTGCCATGGTATGTATCATGAGAGTGGCGCACGGGCGTCGCGACGAACATCACAGAGACTATACCTGGTGCCTTGGGCACATGTCATGAGAATGGTGCATGGGCGCAGTGACGAACGTCACGGAGACAATACTTGGTGCCGGCGGCATGCATCATGAGAATGGCGCAAGGGCGCAGTGACGAACGTCGCGGAACAATACTTGGTACCGGGGGCACGTATCATGACAATGGCGCACGGGCGCATGCGACGAACGTCTCAGGGATATACTTGGTGCCGGGGCACATGTCATGAGAATGGCGCATGGGCGCGACAACAAACATCGCGGAGACAATACATGGTGCCGTGGGCACATGTCATGGAAGTGGCACATGGGCGCAGCGACGAACGTTGCAGAGATATACTTGGTGCCGGAGCACATGTCATGAGTATGGCGCATGGGCGCGGCGACGAACGTTGCGAAGCAATACTTGGTGCCGGGGGGCACACATCATGAGAATGGCACATGGGCACGGGGATATACTTGGTGCCGGGGCACATGTCATGAGAATGGCGCATGGGCAAGGCAACAAATGTCACGGAGACAATAATTGGTGCCGTGGGCACATGTCATGGAAGTGGCGCATGGGCGCGGTGACGAACATCGTGGAGATATACTTGGCGCCGGGGCACATGTCATGAGAATGGCGCATGGGTGAGGCGACGAACGTTGTGGAGACAATACTTGGTGCCGTGGGCACATGTCATGAAAGTGGCGCATGGCCGTAACAACAAACATCGCGGAGACAATACATGGTGCCGTGGGCACATGTCATGGAAGTGGCACATGGGCGCAGCGACGAACGTTGCGGAGATATACTTGGTGCCGGGGCACATGTCATGAGAATGGCGCATGGGCGCGGCGACGAACGTCACGAAGCAATACTTGGTGCCGGGGGGCACGCATCATGAGAATGGCGCATGGGCACGGGGATATACTCTGTGCCGGGGCACATGTCATGAGAATGGTGCATGGGCAAGGCGACAAATGTCACGGAGACAATAATTGGTGCTGTGGGCACATGTCATGGAAGTGGCTCATGGGCGCGGTGACGAACGTCGTGGAGATATACTTGGTGCCGAGGCACATGTCATGAGAATGGCGCATGGGCGAGGCGACGAACGTTGTGGAGACAATACTTGGTGCCGTGGGCACATGTCATGAAAGTGGCGCATGGGCGTGGCGACGAACGTCGCAGAGATATCCTTGGTGCCAGGGCACATGTCATGAGAATGGCGCATGGGCGCGGAGACGAACATTGTGGAGATGAACATTGCGGAAACAATACTTGGTGTTGTAGGCACATGTCATGAAAGTGGTGCATGGGTGCGGCAATAAATGTCGCGGATATATATTTGGTGCCAGGGCACATCTCATGAGAATGACGCATGGGCGCGGCGACGAACGTCGCAGAGCAATACTTGGTGCTAGGGACACACATCATGAGAATGGCGCAAGGGTGCAGTGATGAACGTCATGGAACAATACTTGGTGCCGGTGCACATATCATGTGATGGCGCACATGCGTCGTGATGAACGTCACGGGGTCAGCGCAGGGTCGGGCATCTGGTGTCCTGAATACGGGATGTGAGCTGAGTGTACCTGTCATAACAAGATAATGAATGCAACATGTCGTAATGACAAAGTCAGGAGTGATGGTATGCGGTCGTCGGCGACAGGTCATTCGGTGGTAGTGCGCAACTTTGGGCGATGGGCATTTGGGAGGGGTATGCCGTCACGAACGACAGACGTCACGAGGTTAATGCACGACGGATGTCGCGAGGTTGATGCATGACGGACATCACGAGGTTGATGCACAACAGACGTCGTGAGGTTGATGGACGACGGACGTTGTGAGGTTGATGCAAGACGGACGCCGCGAGGCGGATGTACAAACGTCTGTAAACATCGCGGAGGTGCAAAGATTCGAGAAAATAAGTACCTGCGGGAGGGGAGGCCATAGGCCAAGGCCACCATCCTTGGGAAGGCTAAGGCTGACCCCTCGGGGAGGCCAAGGCAGACTTTAGGGAATGGCCAAGGCAAAAGGCCAACTCCCATGGAGGGAAGCCAAGGCCACTCCCCTCTTTGGTGAACTTTGGATGCGCCGACGGTAGGTGTTTTGATGAGCAATGATGAATCCAGAAGTTGCATTATGATGAGTGTGTCGATGTGAGTCATATCTATGTGACGATCAAGATGTCAAGATCACGTACGTAGCGTACGAAGTGAAAAAGGTGCGCAAATGAGTATGCACGAAGGGGGAACCATCGGGGGGAAAGTGGCCGAGGCCAACCCCTCCTGGAGGCTGAAGCCAACCCTCTATGGCTGGGGAAGGCCGAGGCTAACCCCCTGGGGTTGGCCAAGGCCAAATGGCCGACTTCTATTTTTGGAGCCCAGGGCCACATCCCCTTTTGGCAAACTTCGGGCGCGCCGATGGTCGGTGTTTTGATGAGCGATGACAAATCCAGAAGTTGCGTCATGATGAGCGTGTTGCCAAGAATCGTACCCACATGATGAACAAAGCATCGAAGTCACATAAAGAGCGTACGGAGCGAACAACGTGTGAAAGGAACTTTGCACAAAAAGTGAAGAACCGGGGGGGAGGCCGAGGCCGACTCCATGGCCTTGGGTGAGGTCGAGGCCAATCCCATGGCCTTGGGTGAGGCCGAGGCCGACCTCATGTGGTTGGCCAAGGCCTTTGCCCCTTGAACTTGTTGTTTTGGTTGCGCCGTCGGTTGACATTTTTAATGAAAAAGGTGTTCGGGTGGCCTTGGTATGATGGTTATGCTACCGTGAGTGACGTCAATGTGAAATAATTTGTGACAAAGTCGTGCATGAAGCGAAAAATGCACGTGACTTGGGCGTCCGCACTTTGACTGGTTCAAAGTGTTGAAGAATTGACCGTTGAATGTGTCGATGTGTCGCGCAACATGGGACCCTAGTGGTCCCTTGGGTACGATCAGAAATGGTTGGGAACATAAGCCCCCTACGTGTGGGGTGCGCGGAGGGGCAACCCAAGCGGGCGCCACACACATAAACACTTGGAAGAAGTTTTGATGTTCTTTGGCTGGAGAGTAGTTGATGTCGTCTCTGAATGACGAAGGTGAAGAGTAGATAGATCGAGCCACCTCGTGCACCACCTATTGAGACCTTAGAATGCTTGGGACGTTGACCTAAGGGCACGACGATGGGGCGCATGAGCGTGATCGTGGAGTCGGTGCATGAGCGATGGGGGTAGTGAAGATGACATCCGGGCGATGGGGGTCGCGAAGATGACGTCTTGACGACGAGGTCGCGGAGATGACGTCCGGGCGACGGGGGTCATGGAGTGACGTCTGAACGACGGGGGCCCGGATGACGTCCTGACGACGGGGTCGCGGAGATGATATCCAGGTGACGGGGGTCACGGAGATGACATCCTAACGGCGAGGTCACGGAGATGACGTCTGGTCGATGGGGGTTGCGGAGTGACGTCCGGGCGACGAGGGTCGCGGAGTGACGTTCGGGCGATAGGGGTCGCGGAGTGACGTTCGGACGATAGGGGTCGTCGAGATGACTTCCAGACGACGGGGTCACAGACTGTCGTCCAGGCGATGGGGGTCGCGGAGTGCTGTCCGGGGGACGGGGGTCGCGGAGTGAATTTTGGGGCACAGGGGGTCGCATAGACGGGGCGCGGGCATTGGAGACAGGGGTCGCAGAGGCGACGCGCGGGTGTGAGCGACATGGGTCGTGGAGACGGGGCCCGGGTGGGAATGACAGGGGTCGACGATAGGGGTCGCAGAGTTGGCACCCGGGTGCTGGCGGCAGGGGTCGCGGAGACGATGCTCGGACGACGGCGATGAGCATTGAACAATGAGAAGGAAAAAGTGGTTCGAGGAACCTCGCGCGCCACCTAGCAAGTACATTGATGTCGGGGGACATTTTTATGAGTGTCGTAACAAGGGCGCGGTTAGGCATCGTGATGCTGGGGCAGTCTACGACGGGCCACTGGGTGCGGGCAATGGAAGGCGGTCGATGTTGCAATTTTTTTAAGTGCATGTTTGTGAGGATGGTGGCTATGATGTTTGGTGATGGTAGTCGTCGTTATAGAATGGTGGGGTGAGGTAGTTCGTCGGTCTTGACGGTCAGCTGTGATGTGAAGATCTTTGCTGCGTTGGCCTTGGTGTGAGGTCATTGGGTGAATGTGTGCAGGCCGAAGTATGCATTGGTGGTCAACCTTGGTGGTTGGCCGAGAGGTTCACCGTGGTGAGAAAGGTAAGAGAGAGGGGTGGTTGTGGTGTGTTTTTGGGCCGATGGGTAACCGAAGTGAGAGAGGCGAGAGAGAGGGGTGGTTGTAGGTGTGGAAGGTGGGCCTCGGGGTCGACAAAGAGGTCAAAGGTCAGCCTTGGTCAAGGTGACGTGGCCGTGGTATAGGGGTTGGCCTTGTCCCTGGAAGAAGGTGGAATGGTTGAAGGTTGAAGGGGGAGGGGGGAGATGAGAAAAAATTATGAAAATTTTTCTAAGTGTAGAATGAGGGTGAGAAGGTGGTGACCTGACCACGAGCAGGCAGGGTCAGAGGGAGGAGGGCGAAGGGGGAGAGAAATTTTGAAATGTTGAGAAGTTTTTTCGAGTGTTGGAAGGAGCATAAGATATAGGGGTGAAATTTTTTTTCTAAGTGTTGAGCTCGGACAAGGGTGCCGAGGGAGACCGCTGAGGGTGATCATCGATGACCGGTTGCAAAAAAAATGAAATTTTTTCTAAGTGTCAAAAAAAGGATGAGGGGTAATGGTACGACCGTAGTAGCGTGGCTCGAGACACCTCGCGCACCACGTACCAAGTGCTGCAATGTGAGGCGGAGAGGGGTTGGGAAGTGGCAAAGCTCCCAAGAGAGTGGGTGATGGTATCAAGAGTGATGTCAGTAGACTTGTGCAAGAGCAATGTAGCTTGAAAATTTTCTAAGTCTGGAGAATGAGACTTCATGGATGGCTGGGTTGAGGCTGTGATTGGTAGTCCTGGTAGCCCTACGTTGCTGAGGCATGGTTGCTTGGATGTGTCAGGCACGGGACGAACTGCATTGCGATGCTCACCTCCCCAGCAGAGTCGCCAAAATGATGCCAAGGAAAGTGGGTTCGCAGTTGACGTGGAGGTGCCACAAAGAATGCAGTCCGAGTTAGATGCCAAGTGAGATGATGTGGGACACAACAAGGGTGGAACAAGGGCAGAGATCAAGGGCTTCCCAGACAGAGCCTGAGGCTGGCAGTGAAGCGAGGGCGATGACGCAGAGTGAATACACGACGACAGTCACAGTCCGATGCTTAGGTCCAGAGTTAGGGTCCTGTATGTTTCTCTCTAGGATTCTAGAGTGAGAAAGTGAAAGTGTTCTAAAAATGCCCCCCTCGAATGAATTCTCAAGACCCCTATTTATAGAGGTTGAGATGATGATGTCATTAACCAACACGTGGCGCTCCCCGGGAGTGACACGTCACCGAGGGGTCCACAGGTGCTAGTGCTCCACGGACTGTCGAATCGCATATTCACCCGGCCTGCCCTGCACAGTGTCACTCAGTCTGTCTGGAAAAACTGGCTCCCACAGCGTCGGTGTGGCTAGAGAACCCCCTTGATCTAGCAACCAATCCAAGCCCTTGCAGAGTCCCACAGGCCTGGCAGCGGTCGGGAAGACCCGACGCCCAACTGCCAGGTGGACTAGGCGTGATGCCTTCTGAAGACCTGCTTCCGTCTCGGAGTGACCCGGGGTCATAGTCCATAGGGGTGCCGACTCGAGCCCCAGTGCCGGAGCACGTAGGCCAGTCACGAAGACACCCTGATGGAGATAGTGTCCCAAAGGAGTTGCCTATCCCACTGCGAGGGCCGGAGCCCCCCATGATTGTGACGGCGATGGCTTTAAGGTTGTGAGCCTATCCCGTGGGGACAATGACTATAAGATTGTGAGTCCATCCTGCTGCAAGGGGTCCTCATGCCGGAGCCCCCGTGATTGTGATGGCGATGGCTTTATGGTTGTGAGCCCATCCCATGGTGGCATGACTATAAGGTTGTGAGTCAATCCCGCTGCGAGGGGTCCTCGTGCCGGAGCCCCCGTGATTGTGACGGTGATGACTTTAAAGTTGTGAGCCCATCCTGTGGCGGCGATGACTATAAGGTTGTGAGTCCATCCCGTTGCGAGGGCCGGAGCCCCCATGATTGTGACGGCGATGGCTTTAAGGTTGTGAGCCCATCCCGTGGTGTCGATGACTATAAGGTTGTGAGTTCATCCCGCTGCGAGGGGTCCTCGTGCCAGAGCACTACGAGTGGAGCCCCCCAGAAGCATGTACATGATTGTGTCGCATGGGCTCGGCGACTACCATCACGAGACAATACCTGGTGCCATGGGCACATGTCATGAAAATGGCGCATGGGCGCGGCGACGAACGTGGCGGAGACAATACTTGGTGCCAGGGGCATGCATCATGAGAATGGCGCAAGGGCGCAGCGACGAACGTCGCGGAATAATACTTGGTGCTAGGGCACGTATCATGACTATGGCGCACGGGCACGGCGACGAACATCGCGGGAATATACTTGGTGCCGGGGTACATGTCATAAGAATGGCACATGGGCGCGGTGATGAACGTTGCGGAGACAATACTTGGTGCCGTGGGCACGTGTCATGGAAGTGGCGAATGGGCGCGGCGAGGAATGTCGCAGAGATATACTTGGTGCCGGGGCACCTGTCATGATAATGGCGCATGGGCACGGCGACGAACGTCGTGGAGACAATACTTGGTGTCGTGGACACATGTCATGGAAGTGGTGCATGGGCGCGGCGAAGAATGTCGCGGAGCAATACTTGGTGTCGGGGGCACGGATTATGAGAATGGCGCAAGGGCGCAATGACGAACGTCGCGGAACAATACTTGGTGCTGGGGCACATATCATGACGATGGAGCACGGGCGCGGTGACTAACAACGCGGAATCGACGCACGGGCGCGCGTCGGGTGTCCTGAAGACGGGATGTGAGCTGAGTGTACCTGTCATAACAAGATAATGAATGCAACATGTAGTAATGACAAAGTCGGGAGTGATGGTATGCAGTCGTTGGCGACGGGTCATTCGGTGGTAGTGTGCAACTTTGGGCGATGGGCATCACGGGAGCGGTATGCAGTCACGGACGACAGACGTCACGAGGTTGATGCACGACGAACGTCACGAGGTTGATGGACGAACGTCGCGAAGTTGATGGACGTAGGCACGAGGTTGATGCACGACAGACGTTACGAGGTTGATGTACAAACGTCCGTAAACATCGCAGAGGTGCAAAGATTTGAGAAAATAAGTGCGTGTGGGAGGGGAGGCCATAGGCTAAGAATTGGGGGAAGGCCGAGGCCGACCCCTAGGGAGTGGCCAAGGCCAAAGGCCCACTCCCATGGAGGGAGGCCAAGGCCACTCCCCTCTTCGGTGAACTTTGGCCGCACCGACGGTAGGTGTTTTGATAAGCAATGATGAATCCAAAAGTTGCGTTATGACGAGTGTGTCGACGCGAGTTGTATCTATGTGACGATGTGTCAAAATCAGTTAAATCGTATGAAGCAAAAAAAGTGCGGAAAGGAGTATGCGCGAAGGGGGAACCATCGGGGGAAAATGGCCGAGGCCAACCTCTCCTGGAGGCCGAGGCCGACCCCCTAGGCCTGGGGAAGGCCGAGGCTGACCCCCTGGGGTTGGCCAAGGCCAAATGGCCGACTTCCATTTTTGGAGCCCAAGGGCACTTCCCTTTTTGGCAAACTTCAAGCGCGGCGACGGTAGGTATTTTGATGAGCGATGACAAATCCGGAAGTTACATCATGACGAGCATGTTGCCAAGAATCGTACCCACATGACAAACAAAGCACCGAAGTCACATATAGAGCGTACGGAGCGAACAAAGTGCGAAAGGGACTTTGCACAATAAGTGAAGAATCGGTGGGGCGGGGGGGAGGCCAAGGCCAACCCCCCATGGGAGGCTGAGGCCTACCTCATGAGGCCGAGGCCGATCCCATGGCCTTGGGTGAGGCCGAGGCCGAGCCCATGGGGTTGGCCAAGGCCTTTGCCCCTTGACCCCGTCATTTCGGTTGCGCCGTCGGTCGACATTTTTGATGAAAAAGGTGTTCGGGTGGTCTTGGTGCGATGGTCGTGCTACTGTGAGTGACGTCAATGTGAAATAATTTGTGACTAAGTCGTGCACGAAGCGTGACGAAGCAAAAAAAACGCACGTGACTTGGGCGCCCGCACTTTGACTGGTTCAAAGCGCAGAATTGACCGTTGAATGTCTCGAAGTTGAAGAATTGACCGTTGAATGTCTCGACATGTTGTGCAACATGGGACCCTAGTGGTCCCTTGGGTATGACCAGAATGGGTTGGGAACAATAATTATGATGCTGTGCATTCAATATCAAGACCCTAGCTCTGTATGAATGCACTCCTCTACTACATGGGGTAACAACTTAGCTTCGTTGCAATGCTATTTTAGGTAGCTACAGATGTATGGCGCTACGAAATGATGTGAATATATCATATTCTCAGCACAAGTTTATCGTGCTAGCAATGTTTCTGAATTATAGACTTTGAACAGGCAATAGAGATGTTGCAAATATTAAGCTTCCAAGATAGGTACAGAATTGTTAGTATGCAACATTGATGAAAATTTTCTCATATGGCAATGAGGTTTACCGACAATTCATTTTATATACGTACAATCAAAATTAAATACTATGTTACACGTGAGATATCTCATGAGTCATTGATAGTTGTAGAATTGTAAGTATGCAACATTGATGGAAATTTTCTCATATGGCAACGAGGTTTACCAATAATCCATTTTATATTCAATTATGTAAATTTAAAATTAAATACAATGTTACAAGTGAGACATCTCATGCGTTATTGATAGATGTGATCTAATTATTAATCATATAAAGAAATTTCAGTGAGTAGTCATGAAACAACTAGATAAGCTCAATCTCCCAATTTTGTCAAATAACCAAGTCAAGTAAAACGAGTAAATAGTAAGAAACACATAGCTATTTTGTTTGAGTCATGTTATGTTATAGATGTAATTTAGTATGAACAAGCAAGCATGTCATGATTTTTTTCATAGTCTGCTAGAAAGTCTAGTAGAAGTTTTATTATTCAACTAATCAAGTCAAAAAACACTAGTATTTAAGTCCATTATTTGACATTATTCATTTATTAGACTCAACTTCTTCCACTGGAATTAGCAAGTTACTGCTGATCCACGACTTTATTTATAAATATCAAGTGGATAGCAGGAGAACTGCAACTTCACTTGATGGAAAATCCCCCCAAAATGGACCACGTTACCCCCTTTATGGACCTCAAGCAATCTGTTCCCAACCTATGCTGGTCGTACCTAAGGGCCCAATAAGGGTCCCATTTCACGCGAACACGTCAACGGATTCAACAGTCAATTCTTCAACGCTTCGAACTGGTCAAAGTGCGGGCGCCCTAGTCACGTGCATTCTTTGCTTCACACGCCTCACGCGTGACTTAATCACCAATTATTTTACATCAACGTCACTCACGGTAGCACGTTCGTCACACCAAAACCACTCGAGAACTTTTTCACCAAAAACATCGACCGACGGCGCAATCGGGGCAATGGAGTCTAGGGGCAAAGGCCTTGGCCAACCCCATGGGGTCGGCCTCGGCCTCACCTAAGGCCATGGGGTCGGCCTCGGCCTCACCCAAGGCCATGGGGTCGGCCTCGGCCTCCCATGGGAGGTTGGCTTTGGCCTTCCCCCCCGGTTCTTCACTTTTCACACAAGGTCCTTTTTTGCGCTTTGTTCGCTTCGTACGCTTTGTATGTGACTTTAGCACCTTATTCCTCACATGGGTATGATTTACGTCGACACGATCGTCGCAACGCAACTTTCAGATTCATCATCGCTCATCAAAACACCTACCGTCAGCACGCCCAAATTTCACCGAAAGGGGGAGTGGCCTTAGCCTCCCTTCATGGGAGTTGGCCATTGGCCTTGGCCACCCCTTAGGGTCGGCCTCGGCCTCGGCCTCACCAAGGGGTCGGTCTCAGCCTCCCCAGGGGTGGTGGCCTTGGCCTTCCCCCAATCTTTGGCCCATGGTCTCCGTTCCCGCGCGCACTTGTCTTCTCAAGTCTTTGCACCTCCGCGATGTTTGCGGACGTTCGTGCATCAACCTCGCGACGTCCGTCGTGCATCAACCTCGCGACGTCCGTCGCGACGTCCATCGTCCATCAACCTCGCGACATCCGTCGTCCATCAACCTCGCGACGTCCGTCGTCCATCAACCTCGTGACGTCCGTCGTCCTACGACCACATACCATAACTTTCAACTTTGACATTACTACATGTTGCATTCATCACCTTGTTATGACAGGTACACTTAGCTCAAATCCCATCTTCGGGACACCCGACGCGTGCCCGTGCCCCACCTCCGCGACCTTCGTCGCGGCGCCCATGCGCCACTCTCATAACATGTGCCCCGGCACCATGTATATGCTCCGCGACCATCGTCGCCGTGCCCATGTGCCACTCTCATAACATATGCCCCGGCACCAACTATATGCTCCGCGACCTTCGTCGCCGCGCCCATGCGCCATTCTCATAACATGTGCCCCGACACCAACTATATGCTCTGCGACCTTCATCGCCGTGCCCATGCGCCATTCTCATAGCATGTGCCCCGGCACCAAGTATATGCTCCGCGACCTTCGTCGCCGTGCCCATGCGCCATTCTTATGACATGTGCCCCGGCACCAAGTATTGTCTCCACGACCTTCGTTGCAGCACCCATGCGCCATCTTCATGATATGTGCCCCCGGCACCAAGTATTGCTTCGCGACGTTCGTCGCTGCACCACTTTCATAACACGTGCCCCGACACCAAGTATTGCTCCGCGATGTTCGTT
>JAVXUP010002869.1:0-101462 GCA_033070095.1 Escallonia herrerae
TTGTCACGAAAATTTTGTGTTATAAGTGTTATTATTATTATTATTTAACTTTCAAGATTTGTTTATTTGAATTTTCTTAGTACTATATATGTGAAATTATCAACGACACTTACTAAAAATAAATTAATATATCATAGGTCGGTTCGATTCTGTTTGGAATCGATTTAAAAATGTGAACTGTTAATCGAACCGAATCAAGGTTAGTTTGAGAAATGTGAAACCAAACCGTTAAGATCTTTGGAGGGTTCGGATTGGATTAGTTTAATTTGATCTGTTTGACCGATTCGGATCGATTTAAACTGTTTGGTGCTCACCCGTCCCCATTTATTACACCTCGTGTAGAAGTGTTGAAACGTACGGGGTCAAAGTATAAATGTTAAAACTTATTTTGGGGGTTTGGTGTGTAGTAGTTGACAATTTTAGAGCTCTTTTAGAAATAAACTTTAAGGAAGCCCTAATTAGATCACCCATTACCGTTGTCTTCTGAGTCCTCTTCTTGCAGCGTCAAGAGAAGAGAACGAAGCAGACGACCCATCCAAACTGGTTGCCGGAGGATCTCGCCTTCGTATCTCGCCGCCGTCGCCGGATTCCTGCAACAGGTACCCTCGTCTCTCCCTCTCATTTCTTTTTTCCTTCTTTTCTCTTCTTTCTCTCTCATCGCTCTCCCTCGTTTCGGTACATTCGAAGATGACACTATTGATGTAGGTTGAGCCCTTGGTTGAAGGAAAGAAATAATAGTTGTGTGACTCTGTAAGAGTTAAGTAGTGAAGTAATTTTTTATGACATTGCAACCCTGTTTCTGTTCCCTATTTCTGTTTCTGTTTGGGCGGTGGAGAAGTGGGCGCTTTCCGTTTGCATGACTTAGTAGGAGTTTAGTAGTGAAGTACTTTGTTATGTTATGTACCATGTTCTTTTGTACTAAATTACATTTATATTTTAAGTATGACTTTTATTTGAGTTGCTTGTTTGTGGTTATTGATTATTGTTTACTATTTTAGGAGTAGAATGTATTTGATATTTAATGACTATATATACACATAATAAATAAAAATATATAAAAAATTCAGAGGTGTCTTGCCGTGTCTAAAATCTGTTTTTTTTGGAAATTGCGGTGTCCAGTGTCCCGGTCGGTGTCGTGTCAGACGCAGTATCCATGTCCGTGCTACTTAGGTAGAAGTGCATGGTCTTGATTCAGACTTTCAAGCTACTTTAGGGCAGAGGAGATAATTAATTAAAAATTGCTTTAGTACCTTTGAAAAGAGTTTATCTTTGACTCGTAATATAAAACCCTAAAAGTTCCGTGAGACAAATAACTGTGTGGAAAGGCATGCTAAGCATGGGGTGTCTAGTAGTGGACACTTGGTTAAATCTGTTGATTGAGGATTTTGAGGGAGCGTATCTCTAGTGATTCGAACACCTTAAAACTGGAAATGAAAAGAAGAAGCATAGACCAGACGTGATATTATGGGTATAGATGAGTTAGAAGGTAGTGTGGTCGAGTGATACTATACTACGATAACTTGAATTTGGCAAGTTACATGACATGTAACACATTTCGGCCGTGTCCATGTCTTTGTTGAACAACAAGTCGTTAAATGTTTCTTACTGTCTCTAGACTATTGGTTTAGTTTCATATCTTCTTTTTGCTATCATCATTATGTCTAATGTTTACCCGTACTAGTATGGTCTTAGCTTGTTTGCGAGGAGATTGATTGATCTTGAGATAGAGGACGTGCAAGAATTAGTAAGATGTACTAGCATCAACTTGGGGGTGATAAGATGATAGGGCAAGGAGGCAAGGACAGTAGTTTCCGGTGGAAACATTGTTCTGACCTCCCAATGAAATGGTAAGTACCTTCATGTAATGGCAGGCTGTCTAGTTACAAGAAAAAAGATATCCATGCCTTTATTATGGGCCAGGTTGAGTTGACCTGCATTAAGAGGTAGTTTGCTTGTTTATTTTGCCAGACATGATTCCATAGAAGTGATTAAGTTCATAATTCACGCTTTCGGGGTTATGATTTTTTGGCTTTTGGAAGGTGATTTGATCACTTTGTTTCGTTTTAATTAAGATTAAGTTTAGTTTGACCATCCATGCCGAATCAATCCCAAACACCTTCTAGATACACTTCCTATTGATCCTCTTGAATCATGACATGTGCCTGCAGTAGTTGAGTGGAGCGGTCATATCCCACTTTGTGTGTGGTCTAAGCTCTATTGGCTTTTTTCTTGGCCTTTAGTGCAAAATATTCACAAATTAGACGGTGTTATGGCAAATCCTAAGGATGGGCGTGTGCCTTTGGATGGACACACTTTGTAAGACCAGCCATAGATGATTGCACATGTGATACTTTGGGTCAGAAGTGGATACTTGGTGGATCCAGTTGCTGGATATGAGTCAAATCCCACCTCTTACAAAATGATTACGTTAGGGACTGCATGGCTCAGTTTTGTTGGTGCACATAGCCGCCAGGCAAAAAGCAAATGCTATGGCCAACTTGCAAATGATTCTGGCTTCATAACTTGTGGCACTTCTAAGTTCTGAGTTCACTTAAAAAATTTCCTTTTCTTGTCAACAGAGCCTTCCGCCCTTCCCTAAATTAAGACGGGGAGATTAGGGGGTATTTCTCGCATAACATGATTTTTACTGTCTTTGTTAGTAAATTTATATGAAGGATTGCTCTCTCTCTCTCTCTCTCCCCCTCTCCCTCCCTCTCCCTCCCTCCCTCCCTCCCCCCCTCCCCCCCTCTCTATATATAATTTTTTTCCTCTCCTGTATCTATCTATCTAGCTATTTATCTTATTCTCTACTTGAAGATCTAGAAGATATGCTTTTCATTGTTCAATTTACCTAAATGTACTCCTATTTTAAACTAGGAAGTAAATTTGTCTGCAATAAAATTATTGGACCTTTTGATTTAGGAGTAGTTATTGTTGTAACAAATACTGGTTTCTAGATGCATGATGGTTTATGCAAGTGCTTTATCAGGCCTAGGTGACACAACCTGAACGGGCGTTTGGGTTCTTGACCTGCTAGCATAATGGTGGCATTTAGGTTACTGACACTTAGGGTGCCCCTCAAATTTTATTCCTGGTAGTTTGCCATATTTGTTGCTTTGATTTATGAAAATTGCTTACGTCGCTGAGATTCATTTTTTTTTCTCTGTTTAAAATCTTCTTATCTTGGTCTTTTCATATGGTTTATCTTTACCTTTTATGGTTACTTAGTTAAGCACTTGGCTTAACACTTGCAATTGTTTGCTGTCTACAAGAAAACCATTATGATATTGGTGTCCTGATAAAATCATGGCTTCCAAAGCTCCAAGATCTAAATCTGATCACGAGAGTAGGAGCAGACGCCAAAAGGTAAGCCTGTATAACCTGCATCTTTTATTGTTTTAAAGTCATGTCATGCCTATTAACATTGCACATCTTGAATCTGAGTAGGCAATACTAGTAGTTAATCAAATAGCTCTACTATAACGACCCTCTAATCTGTTTTGAGTCGTTTGTATATGTTGTCTTAGGTATTCTTTTTCTTTAGAAAGTTATTTAAAAAGTCATAGTTGATACGACGGAAACATGAAATAGTTTAGTATACATGCTGTCAGGTAGCAGTGGAGCTTTCACTTTAGAAATATTCCTTTCGTACATCAGTTGCACACATTTTGTTCCGTTGATGGAATAGAAAACGTGCTACGTCTGAGAAAGTGATCACATGGACAGCGAGGAATTACTGCGCCCTTCCACTGAGGCTGTTTCTTATGGTTGCTAAAAGAGGCGTAGGGTTACGCCTTTCAGTGATGTGCTTGTTATATCCATGTCCTTTGTTGGCTCATCAGATTATTCTATAAGCTCTTCACTTTTCACTTATTTTCTCTTTCTATACTTACTCTTTTAGTTTGTGACAACAAAAGGCCCGCTTGGTAATTGAACAAAATCTTATGTGCTTGAACCTCGAAGCTTCCCTAATAATTTGATGCATGCATGTGCCCACGTGTTAAGAAATATAAATAACCAGGTTATTATTAAAACAGTGGGTAACAATCAACCATTGGCCAGGTATTCTACTTTAGACGCCCGCATAGTATTCATATAACTGTTTTATAAAAAAGTATGATGCATTGTATTTTCACTCTAGTTTGCTATCTCAGTGAAATTGAATATTTAGTTGGTCTTTTACCTGAGTGAAGCTTACGTAAGCTTGAATATGCATGGTCATCTTGCTATATCTTTGGTAGAATGATATAGCTTTAGCAAAATGTATGCGAGGAACAATGTATCGGGAGATGTTGTTCTGCGCTTTTCAAGGAGGATGTTACCATTTTGGAGTGGCGTAAATTTTTCGTGCAACTGGATTAACATGGTATAAGAGCTCTATTTGGTGGGGTCTTGGGATCGGGTTTTGCCCTGTCTTTATACAGCTGAACTCACACAAAAAATCCCTGCTGTTATATTTTTTTGTACCTGTTAGAACTGTCAATATTCATGCTTTCCTCTGGGGAAATGAATATTATAACCACAATCACCTCTCATGTTTCTTTTTGTGAAAAAAATGATAAAATTGGTGCTTGGATATTCGGCTCGTCTATATAAAGTCCAATTATTATTCTTATTTTTTCTGAAGACAATATGTTTTTTTAGGCTCTTGAACCTCCCAAAGAACCTCGGCGGCCCAAAACTCATTGGGATCATGTTCTAGAAGAGATGGTTTGGCTGTCAAAGGTAAAGTCAATAAGTGATCTGTTTTTGTTTTCAACCGGCTTAGTTTGTCTAAGAAAGAGGGAAGAAAAAGGAATGTTCTTTTTATTAATTTGCACATTATGTATGTCTTATTGCGTGCATTGTTAGCCTAGGTTTCTCAGATTTCATGTGCTCATTGGTCTACGACTTAGCAGGATTTTGAGTCGGAGAGAAAATGGAAACTGGCCCAGGCGAAGAAGGTTGCTATAAGAGCCAGCAGAGGCATGATGGATCACGCCACAAGGGGAGAAAAGCGAGTGAAGGTTGATATCTCTCTTCCCATTAGTGAAACATTTAATGAGTTTTAACCGAAAGAAGAATAGAATTTGTTTTATATTGCATATGATTGATATCATTACATCTCTCCCCTCTTGTATATTTCATACTATGTTTTACCTTGATGTTTTTTTTGGGGGACGAAATTTTGCCAGGAAGAAGAGCACCGGTTGAGAAAAGTTGCGCTTGGAATTTCAAAGGATGTCAAAAAGTTCTGGATGAAAATAGAGAAGCTGGCAAGTTTTTTAAATGATTCACGTTTTTGTTCGCATGTTTCTTTTATAGTTTTTGACATTTCAAATGAATCCTTCCTGAACAATGTTGTTATTTAGGTGCTATACAAGCATCAGCTGGAGCTTGACGAGAAAAAGAAAAAAGCACTTGATAAACAGCTTGAGTTTCTTCTTGGGCAAACAGAAAGGTAAAGCACCGTCTCCAGTATTCCTGAAGGTATTTCTGGTACATGGCATCAATAAAGGATAGCTCTTTCAAATATATTCCAGGTACTCTACAATGCTGGCAGAAAACCTTGTGGATTCGCCAATACCTTCCAAACCAGACCATTCACATACTGCTCAGGAGCAACTGAGTATCCAATGTAAAGGAGGTGAGTAAAATGATGTGACAAATGTGTGGTCAAATATTGGTGAGGAGAGTCTTTTTTTTTGGAGAACAAACTCGCTATTTATTTAATTCTTTGCAGAATCTCAATCAGATATAGTTGCAGATGATGAAGATTATAATATACAGGCCGAAGATGTAGTAAGTCATTGTTGTTGTTATTCAAGCACCAAATCTCTGTTAATCAGCATTGGCACACACATATGTACATATATAGTGAAAAGTGATTAAATGATGACACCTTAGGCAAATTACCTAGGTCACCTCAGAATTACGTAGTTTTGGACTACTGCTTACAATATTTTCCTTTTATCTGTTTGATGCATTTCTCTTCTCACTCCCTCTACCCAAACAGCCGCAGTGCCATGGTCGAACCACGAGTGGTTCTTTGCCACCACCTCCTCCACCCATCTCCCCATGTCTATTTACCTTTTCACCTCTCCAAATCGATCTTTAATCTCCGTCTTTCTCCTGCTTCAATTACTGTGATGATGATGGTAATCAAATCAATCTACGTCAACGACCAACAACAGAGCAGAGGACCAAAACCTCCGTGAAATAGGTTTTGAGGTGCAGATGGAGTTCTGTGGATTAAATTCCAGTGCAGGTCGTAGTGCATCAATAACAGGTCTACATTTGCACCTGGTGTTTGTTGCCGAAGTCGAGCATGAGTGATGCCATGGTGGGGTTGGGGACTGAATTTTTTTTGAGTCTGGGAGTGAGAGCAAATTCTGATTATGAAATCTTGATCAATATTAAGACAGAAGAGGAAAAAGAAAGACCGTCCAAAACTACGAGTACTTTTTTGTAATTTTCCCAAGGTTTCACCCCATAATCATTTTTCCCACATGTGAACATATTTTTGTGTGTGTCTCTCTCTATACGTACACGTATATTTATATATGTATATACATATTAAGAGAAATGCTAACTTCCCCCCAATTGAAGGTGGTTAGTCTTAAAAAAGCCATCAATTATTATGTTTTCTATAACTAAGTGACGGGCAAAATTGTCATTTTATTTCTAAAGTTATAAATGGGTAGTTATTCAGTCAAAGATATTGGCTCTCTCTCTCTCTCTCTCTCTGTGTGTGTGTGTGTGTTTTCTCATCGGTTCTAACAATGCCTGAATAAGCAATACTGCCACTACATCTCACTATGCCTGTACACCTCTCTCTACATATTATGATGCACTTGCCACCTTAGAAGAGTTTGAGACAGCACGATACTGCACTACACGGGTTATCACCATGCTTAAAAGACCACGGTATTCAAAGCCACGGTAAACATCACTGCTCCATGCAAACAATCAAGTAAATTAGTTTCTGTCCAACACCAATTGGGCCGCATCTGACTTTGAAAGGCAAACTTGGGGATTTTCTTTATTACTCAACCCATTCAAATAAATCAAGGATGAAAAAATGGGTTTGTCATTGGGCATGCAAGAATTCAGTCTCTCCTAGTCATTGGGTCCTATAACAAGTTACTATCTTTACGTAGGCCATGCAAACGGTTAATTGCATTCTTCTTTGGCTCATTTGAGGACTACGATGTGGTAATAGTTGGCCTCATTTTTTCGTTATGAATATCTACATAGAATTTATGTTATAAAAAGGATCACAGTTCCGTTTTTGGTCTTTTTGACTTTGATGTTGATATTTATTGAATTGAACATTAACTTAGAAATGCCATCTCTTACAATGTTGGCTTTAGGAAGATGATGAGCTTACCATTGAGGAAGATGAGCCCTGATAACAGAAGAGGAAAGGCAAGAAGAATTGGCTGCTTTACAAAATGATGTTGATCTACCTCTTGATGAACTACTCAAGCGTTATGCTGTACAAACAGGTAGTCATTTTGATGCCCACTTTTTCTGGTGAGGCTCCTCACCGAGTAATATCTTTATATTTCAATTGGTTGAATGTATGTATGAGGTACGGTATTGGTGGAAGTATATACTCCCGTGTTAACTGAGTCATTAATTCTATTTCTCCGTTCATTTCTTGTACTTAAATTTGGTACATCAGCTAGTAGTCCTGAAAAGAATGCAGTTGCAGCTGCACCAATTCAGGCAGGGGAAGATGCCGGTGAGAGTAAGCACCAGTTTATCATCTGTTATTTGCCTAACCACAAGATTTGCAACTAAGTTGTTTGATTTAATTTTCTGCAGGCAAAGAAAATGGTATTGCTTAGAGCATGAATTTGAAGATGGCAGCTCACGTGCTGTCCACGGTCGTCGTTGTGTAAGTTGTATGTGTTTATGGTTGCTGTCCTAAATTATGGAGCATATCCGTTACTTAGCATAATATGATTTTTGTTCTCCTAACAGGGTGAAAGTAATGGTGACCTGTCAATTTCAGAAAACCATTTTCCGGAAGGCGAGGCATGTCAAATAAGATACCCATCAAAAAGTTTTGATGGGTCAGACAAAAAGCACCTGCTGTATGACTTTAGCGATGAACATGTATGGATATACCTATAAAGTCCCCTCCAATAATGTTACTCTTGTTTTGACATAATATGTTATTGCGTAAATCTTCAATCATTTGTTGGCTGGTGGCTTTGCTTTTTGATGAGACATATTTGTAGCATTTAGGAAACTTACATGGGACAATCTTAGTGGGCTGATTGAGTGAAGATTTTTGCCAAGTTTTCCATGTAGTAAGTGTTATGCTTATGCATCTGAGGTGTCTTTGAAATGTTGTTGACTTATTTGTATTATTATTATTATTATTATACCGATGTGGCTTTAAAGTGTCTTAGTGTGCGCCGATTACAATGTGACTTGGTAACTATCAAAGTGTTCAAGATTGGCTGCTTGATGATCTTGCACTGTATTTTCCTTGAAGATCTTATGTCTTACTCATTGCCTAGCAATGAAATATAGGAAGTGCTTTTGGCAAATTTTGTAACTGTTATAGTAAAAGGTTTCTAAATTAATAGATATACATGTTAGTCATGTTACGAGGATCAGGATAGTTAAATGGGTAGATATTTATGTAAGACATTTTATATGGTCTGGCTAAGCATGACATGACCGTTCATAATTTCATATCAGTTTTTTCAGTGCATATTGCTTTCTAACACGGTTTCTTGAAGTCTATGTTTTTTCAAATGATTATTTTATGTTAAATAGCTAAAACTAGGTAGCAGCATTGCTCTTGTTTTTGGAACTCATAAAACTTGAGGTTGAGTTTTCTCAATATTGGTAGATTGATGAGGAATGAACCAAGACAGGTTTGGTTAACGATTGTGGGCACTATTATCTAGGGGTTATTTGTGAATTTCATGTAATCTGGATTTAAACAATTAGCGTTCTCTAGGTTATTGTAGAATTATTTTTTATGTATAGGTTAGGTATCTAGAACATGTAGTCTAGTTTCAATACTAGAGTTTCCTATGTGTCTCTCCGAGTGATCAATGAGTAATCACCTCATTGTGATTATGTTAGCTACCGATGAATGATAAGTGAATTGGAGACTCCCCCCGCGGGCCTCTCTCTCTCTCTCTCTCTTTGGCCTGCATCGTATGGATTTTCTATGGCCGATTTGGTGAATTTTGATCCTTCGCTATTTTATTAAGTTGTTTGCAGAGCTGTGCGTGCTGTACTTCATATGTGCCGTTTACCAAGTACCCTCCTTTTTGAAGTTTGACCCTTTCTTCGCTATTTTATTAAGTTCTTTGCAGAGCTGCACGTGTTTTACTCAATATGTTCTGTTTACTAAGTACCTTCCGTTTTATTTTTCACTGTTCGAATACTCAGATTGTCTAATGGTTCATTCTTGTTCTCTCATTCTTTTTAGGAAGCTATAAGTGATGACTTTCTTTGTTCGTCTATATTCCATGATATCTAACTTGCCACCCCCCAAAAGAAAACAAAAGATCCTTTAACTCTGATCCTGCTTTAAACTTTTTAATGATTTAGGTAAAAGAAATATTGTCAAAGTCTCAATTGACTTTTTGTTCAATTTAACCACCCCCCACCCCAAAAAAAAAAACCCACCACAGGGAAAACCCTGGATTCCTTTTTTTTAACCTACTGAAAAAAAATCCTTTTTTTTAAGATAATATTTTCTTCTCCAGTTCGTACACCTATTGCTAACTCCTTCATTGGGTCTCATGTTTATATAGGAGGATGGTGACTTTGTCCTTGCTAACGGCGAAGATAAGGTAATTAATGGGATTTGTCTTGTTGCCCAGTCATGATCTTTCACTGTATTGTACGAGGGGTCTATTGTTTTACTCTAGCCTTTGCCTTTCCTTTTTCTGCAACTATCTGATTAAAAGTAGCAGTGCCTGCTGGTCAAAGGTGCTATATTTCTGCATGTTACGGGACCATTTTCATCTGATTGATGACACTTGGCCACAGGCAATCATTTTTTTTTTTGGCAGTCATTTTCATCTGACGTTACATGTGCATTTGACTGTCCTTGCTACAATTACAATTAACCCTGGATATTGTGAATGAGTATGTTGACATATTTGTTTACTCGTTTTCTAACTCTGTTCTGTAGGATGATGAGACAACTTTGTCGGAGGAAGATAAAGAAGCGAATGCAGAATCACATGATGCCATGGATGAGGTAATGAGTACATGTCCTCTTGTTTTTTTCTTCCCAAGATCGTATACGTACGCATGTGTGTCTGTTTGTGTATAAACCTGCTACTTAATTTCCCTTCAGATTTCTCGCTCTTATTTGGTAAGCTGCCCCCTTTTCAGATTGCATTATTGCAGCTGGAGAGTGAGATTCCTATAGAAGTTTTGCTTGCAAGATATAAGAAGGTAATTGAGCAGTGCTTTTTAAGGTTCCCTATGCTGCGGTTGCATCTTGGTTTTCTTGCTCTCATGTGCTTCTCGAATTAGGGTTTGAACACTGATGAAGAAAAAGAGGACGGCACTGGATCTGAATATGCTTCAGCTTCTGAAGATTTCTTGGATTCTACGGCGCTGCAAGATGAATCAAAACTGCAGTGCGTTCCCATGGATAAATGTGATGTAACTAGTGAACACCGTCCAATTGCATCCTCTCTTACTGGAGAACAGGATGCAGAAATGGATCGGAAATCTGAAGATGGAGAAGAAAGTGAGATCAGAATTGCTGATGCAGCGGCTGCTGCAAGATCTGCCCAGCCAACTGGAAACACGTTCTCAACGACCAAAGTGCGCACAAAGTACCCCTTTCTTCTCAAGTTTTCTCTCCGTGAATATCAACATATTGGCTTGGACTGGCTTGTCACAATGTATGAGAAGAGGCTTAATGGGATTCTAGCTGATGAAATGGGACTCGGGAAGACAATTATGACAATTGCTCTGCTTGCTCACCTAGCATGTGAAAAGGGAATATGGGGCCCACACCTCATTGTTGTTCCGACTAGTGTCATGCTCAACTGGGAAACTGAATTTCTCAAATGGTGTCCTGCTTTTAAAATATTGACATATTTTGGAAGTGCAAAGGAGCGCAAAATAAAGAGGCAAGGATGGTTAAAGCCAAATTATTTCCATGTGTGCATAACAACTTACAGGCTTGTTATACAGGATTCTAAAGTTTTCAAGCGAAAGAAATGGAAATATCTAATTCTGGACGAAGCTCATCTAATTAAAAATTGGAAGTCTCAGAGATGGCAGACACTTCTGAACTTTAATACAAAAAGGCGTATTCTCTTGACTGGTACTCCTCTGCAGAATGATCTTATGGAACTCTGGTCTTTAATGCATTTCTTGATGCCACACATTTTTCAGTCTCATCAAGAATTTAAGGATTGGTTTAGTAATCCAATATCTGGGATGGTAGAGGGTCAAGAGAAAGTAAACAAAGAAGTTGTTGATCGTTTGCATAATGTCCTTCGCCCTTTCATACTCCGTCGACTGAAAAGGGATGTAGAGAAGCAGCTACCAATGAAGCATGAACATGTTATCTACTGCAGACTCTCAAGAAGGCAGCGTAACTTGTATGAAGACTTCATTGCTAGCTCAGAGACACAAGCTACTCTAGCAAGTGCCAATTTTTTTGCAATGATAGGGGTTATAATGCAGCTTCGCAAAGTTTGCAATCATCCTGATTTATTTGAAGGTCGTCCAATTGTCAGTTCTTTTGATATGAATGGCATTGACACCCAACTGAGTTCTCGTGTTTGCTCAGTGCTTACACTTGGCCCTTTTTGTGCTGTTGACCTTAGTGGTTTGGGATTTATATTCACTTCCCTTGATTTTAGTATGACTTTTTGGGAGAGTGATGAAGTTCAAGCTATTGCTACCCCCTCAAGCTTAATTGAGGGGCGTGCTGACTTGGTTAATCTACATGAAGTTGGCTCTGGTTTAAAGCATAGGAAAAAGTTGCATGGAATGAATATCTTCGAAGAGATCCGTAAGGCACTTCTGGAGGAGAGACAGAGAGAAGCTAAGGAACGGGCAGCATCCATAGCATGGTGGAATTCCTTGAGGTGCAGGAAGAAGCCAGTATACTCAACGAGCCTACGTGATCTTGTCACTGTGAAGCATCCTGTCTATGATATCCATCGTCAAGAGGGTAATAGTTTACCCTGCTCTACCTCCTCTAAGCTTGCTAACCTTGTACTCTCGCCAGCTGAACGTTTCCAGAAAATGGTTGATCAGGTTGAGAGTTTCATGTTTGCGATTCCTGCAGCTCGGGCCCCACCACCTACTTGCTGGTGCAGTAAAAATGGAACTTCTGCATTTGCGAAGCCAACTTACATGGATAGAAGTTTTGAACTTTTGTCACCCCTTTTGACTCCTTTTCGCCCTGCAATTGTCAGAAGGCAAGTATATTTCCCTGATAGGCGACTGATACAGTTTGATTGTGGTAAGCTGCAGGAGCTGGCCGTTCTGCTGAGGCGATTGAAATCAGAAGGTCACCGAGCGCTAATATTTACCCAAATGACCAAAATGCTTGATATTTTGGAGGCGTTCATAAACTTGTATGGTTACACTTACATGCGATTGGATGGGTCTACTCAGCCAGAGGAGAGGCAAACATTGATGCAGCGGTTTAACACAAATCCAAAATATTTTCTTTTCATTCTGTCCACACGTAGTGGTGGTGTTGGTATTAATCTAGTTGGTGCAGACACAGTTATCTTTTATGATAGTGACTGGAATCCTGCTATGGATCAACAAGCTCAAGATCGGTGCCATCGGATAGGACAGACACGTGAAGTGCATATTTATCGTTTAATCAGTGAGAGCACCATTGAAGAGAATATCTTGAGAAAGGCAAATCAGAAGCGTGCTCTTGATGATTTGGTCATACAGAGTGGAGCCTACAACACTGAATTTTTCAAGAAACTGGATCCAATGGAATTATTTTCTGGTCATAGAACAGTTCCACCAAAGAATCCGCAGAAAGAGATTATTTGCGACAGTGGAATAGAGGTCTCTGTGTCTAATGCGGATGTGGAGGCTGCACTTAAGTACGCGGAAGATGAAGCTGACTACATGGCACTGAAGAAAGTTGAACAGGAAGAGGCGGTGGACAATCAAGAATTTACTGAAGAAAATATTGGGAGGTTGGAGGATGATGAGTTTGTTAATGATGACGACATAAAGGCTGATGAGTCTGCTGATCATGGTGGCATCATCACGACATCAATCAAAGAGGATGGAGCTATAATTAGGAGTGACCTAAATGAAGAGAAAGCCAACACTTTTTCTGGTAAAGAAGAAGATATTGAAATGCTAGCTGATGTCAAACAGATGGCTGCAGCAGCGGCAGCAGCTGGGCAGGCAATCTTGTCCTTTGAGAATAACCTACGTCCAATTGATCGATATGCAATTCGTTTTCTAGAGTTGTGGGATCCTATCATAGACAAGTCAGCGATGGATTCTCAGGTTAGGTTTGAGGAAAATGAATGGGAGTTGGATCGTATTGAGAAGTTAAAGGAAGATATGGAAGCTGAGATTGATGAAGATGAAGAACCTTTGGTTTATGAAAGTAAGTACCTCCTTTTAATGTGCTTAAAATCTTTTTATTCTCTTTCTCCAAATATCGCACCTGGTGATAGTAATGGTGGTAAACTCCAGTCGTGGTGGTGTAAATCTAGTATTGCATATAAGTACACATGCATTTACAATTTAATTACATGGTAGTTTCACCACTTCACTGTAGTGGCTTGTCATTTTCATGTCCGAACGCCTGCCATTGATATCGTAACCATGATGCACACTTGGTGCCGAAATCCTTCGCTAAGTATTGCCTGCTAGGGGTGGCAATCACCATTCAAACTCATTAGCTCGCCCAAATCCGTCCACCTAAAAGTCACCCAAACCCACCCATCAATGAATTGGGTCTTAATTGGGTCAGTATTTTTTATAACCAACCGCGAACTTAATATGGTCGTAGATGGGTGCCCATTTAACCATATTATATGATTTGAGTCATTGAGTTAAGCTCCACAATTGGGAAACATTTTATCGACCAAACCACCTGCCATCGTTGTCTCCTTCCCCGTATGCTTTCTCCGTCCCCACCTGCTGCCACCGTCGCCGCCTTCCCAGGCCGCCGTCGTCCCAACTCCGTCGCTGTGGTCAAACTGTCGCACCACCATGGCAACATCACTTCAGAAGCTTAGAGGATACATCTCTCAGATATTCCGCCAATGATATCTTGTCTCAGATCTGGAATAGATCTATTGTTTTGTGGGGAAGGACAATCAATCTTCAGCTTTTGACGGTTGGCTGAGAAATGGCGGCAGCGGCGGTGGTGTTCGAACTGGTTGTTGTTGTAAGTGTGATGGTGGGGACAGTGTGTCGGGGCGATGGTGGTGGTGGACTGGTTGTTGCGGTTAAGGTTAAGGTTGCTGTTGCAGTATTGTGTGATTGTTATGGTTATGGTGGCGGGGGTGGTTAGTGCGGCAGTGGTTGCTGGTTCAGCGGTGGTTCTATTTGAGCCATTGACGAAGATAGTATTGACAATTAAGTCAGATGAAAATTGGATATGGGTCACCATTGGTTTAATGGGTGAAATCAACCACTATAAAAAAATGATCCAGTTAATCCATCACTAAATGGGTGAAAATGGGTAAGCTACCCATTTATACCCAACCTGCTAAAGCCACACCCAAACCCAACCCACCCCCTCATTTTGCCACCTCTATTGCCTCTAATCCGCAGACTCTCGTGTAGCGTATGCAAGGTCAGACCAGAGGATCACCCCAAGAGTGTTGCACATGGTGGACAATGTATTATGAGAAAATTACATGCCAGACATGAATTGAACTCCTTCCGGATTCAGCATGAGAAATTTTGTTCTTGCTACATAGTATGAGGCTTTATATTTATATTTTGTATGTAGTTCCTGGGATGGTGTATATATCATCCTCTATCATGAAAAATTAAAGATATTAAAATATGTTGTTTTATTAGCGAGGATGCTTGCTTGCAACGCTCTTAATTCCTTGTCGTGCTCCCAGTGATATGGACACTGAGTTTTGGCATATGCTGAACTTCTTAGAGCCTTATAGATGTGGGTCTTGTGATTTAAGAGGTTGTAATCTTTAAGTTGAGATGATTAAAAGTGTTTGTAATTGCATGTTGTTTACAGCATGGGATGCTGATTTTGCAACTGAGGTATACCGACAACAAGTCGAAACTTTAGCCCAACATCAGGTTGGTGATATTAGAGTTGTTTGATTGATTGATTTTTTTCCCCCATTGAGATGATTATATTTTGCCAAATGCTTTGTAGTTGCTGGAAGAACTGGAATGTGAAGCTAGAGAGAAGGAGCTTGCAGATCAAGAAAATTCCGACTCTATGAAGTAAGTTATTGCTGTGATTTCTTGCCGTCCTGTTTAAGTTCTCAAGAAATTGCCTTTCTAGCCGTTACTGAAATACACATTAAAGATTCGAGGAATACAAAATGGAATTTAGCTATATTTTACCCTTCTTAGTCCATGAATTTTTGGGAGCCTCATGCACTGGGCTGCTGATCTTCCTTTTGTATCATCAACTGGCTTAAAGCTTCTAACTGGAACTTGAATTTTGCTTGCACGGAACTTTTTTTCCTTCTCTTTCAGTGTTGGTAATTGAACACTATACAGGTTAGAGTTTCCTTGCCCAAGTTTATCATCGAGAGGCAAAAATGAACTTTTTACAAGGCACCCTCCTTGTGCAAATATGACTGTAGCAAGGACCTGATAGAATTTCTAGTGACTGGTCAAGTATTGATATGGACAAGCGCAGATTCATATCTGAGGTTTATTATTTCTGTTTTTGGAAAGATGTTTGACACTTTTCTCCTGGATCAGGAATGTAAGTGTTCCTAGACCCAAGTCAAAGAAGAAACAGAAGAAAGCCAAGTTTAAATCTCTGAGGAAAGGAGCTCTTGCTTCTGAATCAAGTGCTGTGAAGGAAGAGCCACCAATGGATCCTATGTGCATGGATGCTGGGATCATGAGCCATGCCGTAAGTACATCTTTTGATTCAGGATCACCACATTCAACCGTGGAGAAGAAACGTAAATCAGCTCCAGATGACTGGATGACCAGGAAGAAGACCAAGAAAGTCAGGAAAGCTCCTTCTGAATTACATCCTTCACTTCTAGATTCCGACCTGGCAGAGAAGCAGCAGGATGAACCAATAAGTTGTAGATCATGTGAAAGTCTTCTTGATCTTGAGCAAAAGCCGATAATCAGGAGCAAAGTGGGATGGAAAATCTCAATCACTTCCATGCCTGTAAAGCGGGTTCTGACGATAAAACCGGAGAAGTTGAAAAGGGGGAATGCTTGGTCTAAAGATTGTTTCCCAATACCTGATTCTTGGCTGTCACATGAGGATGCAATATTATGTGCTGTTGTACATGAATATGGCCCACATTGGAGCTTGGTGAGTGAAGTTCTATATGGCATGGCTGCTGGTGGGTTTTACAGGGGTATCTTCCGTCATCCTATACACTGTTGTGAGAGGTTTCGGGAACTCATCCAAAGATATGTTTTGTCTACGGCAGGAAGTCTTCCTCATGAAAAAGCCACCAATCCTGGCTCAGGGAAGGCACTTCTCAAAGTAACTGAGGTAAGCTAGATCTCTCCACTTGCCATCTCGAAAACCAAGAAGTGTGCTTTAAATGAATCCGTGTTATTGATAACAGGGCTAGGAATGTGAGATATGTGAGTTACAAACGATAGTGATACAGTACACTAACAAGTGACTTAGTATGCATTTGGCTTCCTGTTTCCGTGGGGGAAACTGAACTGTCTCAAATTCTGACCTCTATGTATCAAACTCTAGACTTGTGACTGTTTTTGTGGGTGTTTAGTTTTTGAATTATCATGTTTGAGAAATTAGACGCATAGTTCCTATCGAATAATAATAGTAATCGTTTTTTTATGTGCAAGAGAGGTTCTTGTTTGAGTGGTGAAAGTATCTTTTATTATAACAATTTGGAATGTGGTGTGTTGTAACAATATTGCAAACTTATAAAATTAGAAACTTGATGTTAGAAAGTATGCATTTTACTATATACTGCCAGGTTAAAGGGGGTTCTGAGCGTTTATATACTTTTACCATTATTGTATCTCCTGTAAATCATTTTTGGCTTCTCATTTGCTGTTGTGTTACAATTGTCGCTAATAGTGAACTCTTTTTACTAGGATAATGTCCGGATGTTGTTGGATATTGCATCTGAACTGCCAGATCACGAGCCACTTGTTCAGAAACATTTCTTTGCCCTGCTTTATTCTGTCTGGAGGGTGGCATCCCGTCATGACCGCCGAGATACCCTCTCATCTTTCCGTAGCCTGTATTCTCATAAAGGGATTTTTGCATCCAGAGTCAACCATATATCTGGGAATTCCTTAAGGGAACAGTCAGCAAAGCTGAAGTTCACTAATCTAAGCCAGAGTAGGAAATTAGTGGCTGCTGCACTCTATGATGCTCAGAACACAAGACAGGATGACAGAGCCTCTGTTTTCAGTCGAAGGGAGAAAGCTTCAGCTGATGTGGAAGTGTTGGGGATTACTCTGGAACTTCCGTGTGAGAGGGATGATCCCATAAACATATTGCCAGCTGTCGTTAATCTTTCAATTCATGGCCCAGACCAATTGCCTTCTGAAAATTCACCAACCAGGGAAAATCATCACCTCAGATCCTCTCAAAATACGGCTGAAGACCGTTTCAGGTATGACCTCTTACAGTTACAGTAATTGCTTGCTTCAGTGCGTGCGCAATTTTTAGATGTACCAAGAAATACGCAGTTCCCAATGGAATAGGTAACTAAGCCACTTTGCCCCCTTATACTACTCGGCCATGGCACTTTTTTCCTTCTTTCATCATTTGAAAACCGTTTCAGCCAATTATGCGACCTGGGTGGGGTGTTCACTTGCATCAGAAAAGTGGATGAAACTTTCAGTTTCATTTTGAATCAATGATGTAGCTCCTTAGCCGGTGTTTACTTGTCATATGTTTCAGACTTCAAAATCTCTCTCTCTATTGGAGCAAGTTCTCTTCTCCTCCTCACCCCACTTATACCTTAATGTATTTGCCTTGTCCCTCTCTTTTGCCTTCGAGCCCGTTTGGGATTGATTTTAAAAAGCAGAATTCTGCTTAGTTTTCAAAATCAGATTTAATCTACTTTAAGCAGAATCACTTTAATGTTTGGTAAAAGTAGTTTGTAAACTTACTTAAAGCTATAATAGTGATAAAAAGTGCTTAAATCAGTTCCACTATGACAAATTGACCATAGAGAAGACTTAATGAATATATTTCTAATTACTATACTACACAAATATATTATCAAAAAATTATTTTCGTCCACCTACAAAAGTTAATTTTTTTTTACTTTAAATTAAGAACACCCGCGATCTCACATTAGTCTTGTAGTACAATAACTTTCGCAAATTAAATAAAGGGTATGAGATGTCCTTTTGTGAGGAAGAATAGGATGGTATGGTAAATTAGAAGGTCAAACGTGATTATGAGAAAAGTGATTATTTCATAATCTTCACTTTCCACGATTATGAATTTAATCAGTTTTGAGATTTTTGAGGCAGATTAAATCTCTTAATCTGTTTTGCTAAATACCCCCAAACCTTATTTAATCTAAATAAAATCAATCCCAAGCACCCTCTTAATGTATTTGCCCTTCCTAGGTTATTTGAGCAAGTTTTCTGAAGGACCCGTCTCTTTTACCTTAATATATTTGCCTTGTATGGCTTGACATTCCCGTGATGAGCCCAAGTATGAAGTCGGGCCCTTCAGACTTCCGTGGTAACTGGAATTAGTTGATCCGTTCCCCTGTCATTCGTTTATGCAGATCTTATTCTTAAATTGAAGTTATCACGCTGAAGTTAAAGTTTTTGTTACTGTATCCATTTTCCATATATACCCGAAACAATTAAATATGTTGCCTCTTGCATTTCTCAGGACCGCGTCAACAGCTTGTGTTGAAGGTTGTTTGGGTTGGGCTTCATCGGCTTTCTCATTAGGTGATGTTAAGTCAAGAACACCATTAAAATCACATTCCTTGGGAAAACACAAGCTCACGATCCCTGACTCAATAAAGCCTTCTAAGTCGAAAATGAGAAAGACTACGGGAGAGTCTAGTGATGTACATTTCCTAACATCTGGTCCGGTGTTCCAACCAAGGATGAGGGTGCCATATGATTTCAGTGTACTTGATGATTTGTCACCGTTTTCTATACCAGAAATTGGGATCGACGATTTGAGCTGCACTCCTTTTGATGCGGCCAACGTGCTCTCTTTAGAAACACAGAGCTCTAGTATGGTCCCACATCACTATGTGCCTGGCTTCATTTCAGGACTCGAAGATTGTTCATTACTGCCAGAACTCACAGATATTGGGTAGAGTTGAATGTGGATGCCTGGAAATAATTTTTTTGGGTTGAAGGTGTCAGAGTGCTCTCTGAGATGAATACCAGGACATGCAATGTATCTACGGCTCCCATCGAGTGCTCGAGCCTTGAAAATCTGTTGGCTCTCGGTTTAAAGGCCTATCAGGACTTAATAACTGATCAAGAGGCTAAGATATGGCTGCCTGACGGCATACGCGCTCGACGATTGTTGTCTGCAAAGGAGCATGTGAAAGGCTTCAAGAGAAAAGGAAATATTGCACATAGTATTTATTTCTTGTAAGTGGCCATTAAGCCTTCTACTGGTGGCCGGCTGGGAAAGCTGTGCTTGTAATTTTTGTGGTAATGCAGGCACGTTTCCCTTGTAGATCAGAGTTAGAAGAAAAGGAAATAGTGATCAATGAAATGGAAAGGCAAAATAGTTCGGCTCTCTCCGCCTCTGTTCTCTTCCCACACCCCTCATCGCACCCTCCTCTCTGATTACAACAATCGTCGCTGGAGGTGTGCATTGGCTAAGGCCTGGTCTGTGCAACACATCAGTGTGGCACCGCACGTGTATCGTGCGAAGGACTCAGATGGTGTCTGGCTTCTTTATACGCGTAACAACTTCTATTGACGGCTGATGTTTGGTCATAAAATGCATCAGGAAAACAATCATGTAACGCATTAAGTGAAAGTCGAGAACAGGACAAGCCAAACGAGTACGCACTAGGAAATTGGTACACTAGGCCTCCGGTTAACTTATGTAACAGTAAGCTTAGAATTTCTCTATGGGAGAAATGAAGAGAATGCTGTAACAGAGGAGCCTTGACAAAGTCTGCAAGTGACTCATGATTCTAATGATACCAAGGTTATACCTCGGCGGCTTCTCCTTAACTTGGTCTAAGAGGTTATGTTCTAAATTAAGCTCAAGTTTGTCAGAATTAAGCTCAAGTTTGTCAGAATAATAGAGAAGGCCCCACTATTCTTTCCTTCTGACAGAATCACATAATACATGCAAAGACTCAGAAAATAGAATTCTCCCAAACCTTGAATATCTCCTCTTGAACTTGACACAGTTTGAAAGAACTAAATAGAGTGTTGCAGCAAAACGTAATGGACCTGTATGGGAAGAACTGGCATTAACATGTGCCTAAGTTTTCTCAGAAACAACATTGTGCAGTTACACAGTAATAGACTTATAGCTTACTGGAAAAAAGAATAAAAAGAAGAGAGCAAAGAAGTGAACAATCAAACAGCACACTATGATCTTCGGCTGTACAGCACGTAGTTGTGATAGACAATGTCGCTAAGTACGTTATAGGGACCAAGCATTGTTATTATAATTTTTTTAAATAATAATGACAAAATACTTTATTGTTTTGTCACTAGTGTGAGAACATAAGTGAGGAAGAACACACGGTTTGTGTGACTGTGTGCTTTGAAGTACGACTTGAATTCAAGTTAGAAGAGTGTGAATGGTATGTGTACTACGTATATTAGGGAGTAATCTATGATTTTAGTGTGTGTTTCGGTATAAGGTGTGTGCTTGACTGTGCAGGTGTGTGTGTTCCGTGTAACTGTGTGAAGTGTGTGATGAGAATATACATGTGTAATGAGTGGAGGTCGAAGGTAGTGTGATGCTTTCCTAATGCTTTGGAGTGGGTTGGACATGAATTAGAGTGAATTCATGAGTGGTATAGTAGGGAGTGAGTGGACAAGTGTTTATGTGTGTGTGTTCATCATTCGGGTAAAGTGGTGGGGGAATGATTTTGGGTTCAATTGTGTTTATGTGTGTGTTAAGCGAACATATTTATGTATTTTGGTGGGTTAGTAATGTTTTCTTGGATTGGTGTGTGATTCTGGGGGTTGTATGTATGAAGTGGTTCTCGGCAGAAGGAAGAAGAGAGTGTGTGCAGCTGAGGTGCTTTAGTGTGTGTTTTAATCCAAATTACAGTTTTGGACTTCATCTAATTTGGACCCTAACTATTTTTTGAGAATTTTCGGAGTCCACGAAGAGTGCTAAATTGGAGTACCGATTAAAGAATTTTATCGAATTATTTAGCATAGCAAACCAAGCTGTTTTGATTTGAAATTTTAGGAAAATCTTACTTTACTGATATGATTCATATTCTAAAATTTCGTGCCATTCTGAGGCCGATAGGTATTTTTCGCGGAACTGGCCTTTTGGCGCTCGGTCAGGGCACCGGTTCGGGATTTTCTGGCGAAACTTTTTTAAAATACTTTTTAGTACATAAATGATATCGGGATGCTTAAAATAGCGGTTTAAGATTTTTTCGGTACCGGAAACCCCCAGGGGTGTTTTGATAATTTACCACCCCGAAGGGGTATTTTGGTAATTTTACCTATAAGAGGTATTTTGAAGTAAATTTGCATACAATAAGGTTATTTGGGTGATTCTACTTACAGGTAGACCGTTTGGGTGATTTAAGTCCGAGAGGGGCATTTTGGTAATTTTACACCTCAGGGGCGCTTTGGTAATTTTACATATGCGGTGCGAGGGGTTCATTTTGGGAGTATGTGTGAGTTTGTATTAAGTTATACTTTTTTCCTATAGGCTGTATTCTAATGGTTCGATTATTCCGTTTAGGTTAAAGCTAAAGACTTCCGGTTAGGATAATTTAGCTGCGCATCCAGGTAAGAGATTCTATCTGAACCCTGGGGAAGGACTTTCGTCCGAATCCTTATTTTGATAACTCGTACTCATAAGTACTCATTTGATTTACTTATGGCTAATGCTGAACTCTGAATTTTGTATGGCTATCAGCATGTTATTACCCAGAAAACCCTAATATTGAACCTGAATCGATTGTTTGGAAATCTTGTGATGCTCGCATGTATTGCATGCTGAGAAATTCGATAATTGTCTGTATCCGTTCTTCCGGATTGTTGGGCTTAAAAATCGATAATTATTCGCAATCGTTTTTGTTGTTTATCTGTGATTTTCTTCTGAAAATTCTAATTTCTTCTGAAAATTCTAAATACTGACTTATGTCAGTATGATTATTGTTATTGGAATCCAAATTGATTTTGGTGATTGAGCTTATGTTAAAGCTCACTGATATTGTTAATTTTTCTGTGTTGACCTGGGATTTTGTTATGTGGGAGGGCGTAAAAAGGCTGGTCTGAATCCTGCAGGAAAAAGCAGGCTAGTACCCAAGTGGACTGTATTTTAGTACATCATGCATGTGTACACTTCTGTGCTTTGCCAAAATGGCATCGCGACCGCCCAGAATCAACGTTAATTTTTTATTTTATCTGCTCTGTATACTGCCGTGACTATTACGGAAATGTCTGAAAAGTATTATCTGAAATGATCTGTGCTTCTGTTGAAATCCTTTGAAAAACCTTCATTGTATTTTGGAAATGATGACTCTAGAAATGATCTATTATTGATTGTTTTTTTTTTTGAATCGGTCATGTTTGTTCTGGTTTATTTTGGTATCTATTTCTGATGAGTTTTTGATCCTTTTGGAAGTCATTAAGTTTTTGACCATCTGAAGTATTCTGGAAATTTTCGTCTTGGATTTTTTGGAATCGTTTTGCGATTCTTTTGCTAGTCCTTGTACGACCTTACTAAGCTCTCAAAAGCTCACTCTTCGTTTGGCTCCCTTCTGCAGGATATGATAAGCTGTAGCAGGTTTGGGAATGGGTTAGAGTCTGAGTGAGATACTAGTAAGCTGCCACTACAGTGTAGTGAGACTTCTGCGTGGGTCTGTACTGTGGATTCATTCTTTAGGGATTCAAGTTTGAAAAGAACCTGGGTTTTAATAGTTTGAGTTTGATCGGGTTTGTTGTAAACTTGTATTTGAAGAATTCGAGTCGATGTCGGATTATATGTGATTCGGTAGGTTAACGACTCGGGAGTTCGGGGCGGCGGAGCTCCGGATTTCTGGGTCGTTACAGTTTGGGGGGGGGGGGGGGCGGAAGTCAAATACAGTCTAGCTTAGGCCTGATTTGTGACTGTTGGTTTGATGCCCGGCCTAATGGTGGCCGTGTTTTGGAGGGAAATTGCCAGCGAAATATTGTGAAGCATGCAAGGTTATCTGTCTCTTGTATTTTCATTGTGATCCCTTTGATTGCCGAGTACATTTTTGTCTTTCGTCGACTCCAATTGACTTCCTCATTGTAATTTTTGTGTTGTTTAGATTTATAGTGTTTCTTTTTAGTTTACTTCGTATTTTTATAACTTTTAGGCCTCCGCTTATTGCATAAAGTTAATCTAAAGTGTAGGATATGCCTTGCTTTAGTTTAATTGTAATTGATTTAGGGTCTGTAGGTTCGTTGTTAATTTCTGACCTTTGTGGTCGTATATACACAGAGTCACGAAAATGTTGTGATCTTTACTCGCCGTTGAGCAACTTTGTAACCTTTAATTATCAATGCTATTCTCTTATTAAACCAAAAAAAAAAAGGAAGAGGAGGGGTCAAATTTTCAGCATCCTTTAATAAGAGGCGTCAAACTGGTAATATAAGAAAGATTCTGGTAATAATAATCACCATTTTTCCTGAAGAACCTCGTACTCCGTGGACTGATCTCAAATGGACACGACGACCTGGCCGCACCACTGCACGTGTACTCTGTACCCTGACGTGGCTGCTGCTCAACTTGGGAGCCCTATTTTCATACACCTGTCCCTCAAATTCCTGTTTTCCCTTTGTAATATCTCATCCTTTCCCCACCCTCAAAACTCTCACAACTACATCTGCAACACTACTCAAAGCTTTTCTCGGATCAGTTAAAAATGGGGTCAGAAACGTTTCTGGAAGTGGTACTTGCGATTTTGCTACCACCTGTTGGTGTCTTCCTTCGTTATGGATGTGGGGTAAGTCTTCTCTTCCTCTCTCGGTACCAGGTTTCTTTAGTTATTGATACCTAACTTAACCCGTTTTGCATGAAATGGATAGTCAGTGTTGTCTCACACCTACTGTTCCTCTTTTGAGTACCTTACTGCGTAGATCACGGGCCTTCATATCTGCTAAAAAGATGTTTTCGGTCAAAGTTGAGATAATTTCTATGGCCAAGGAAAGGTGGTCTTAAATAGCTTCCGTGAAAATTTGTCGTCCTCGATGTTGTCGACGAGACGAGGCTCTCCGATCGGCCACTTATGGAAAGAGGGGGCTGATGTAACCGGGGCAAGTGAGAATGTTGAAGTCTCACCGTTAGTGTCATGGATAAATCGTCTTAGTAAAAGAATTAGAAAGAAATAATGAGGCGGAGAAGAATGTTTTTGAAATTGTAGGAAGATATATAGCTAGAACCCCCGTATGACGACAATTAATGGTCAGCCTGCACCATTTGTAGTGGCTGCGGCTTCAAAAAGCGCTACTCAGAATCCTTTGGGAAGCGAAGGTGTTAACAAAATGTTAACAAAAATGTTACCCTATTTAACCTCGTGACGCTATGAAGCTGTAGCTATCTTCCGATGTACCAAAACTTGGCCAATGCACTCCTCTCTTTCCCTTTCACTTCATTACCTAATATAACAAGTAGGTTAAGTTTAATTCACGATTCAATCACCTTTCTTTAAGGTTAAGGTTGTATTGCGTTTGCTTTAATTGTTTTCCTTTGTTGTGATTGCAGGTAGAGTTCTGGATTTGCTTGTTACTGACATTGCTGGGATATATTCCCGGGATTATATACGCCATTTATGTATTGGTTGGATAGCTAGCTGCATCTGTATTTTGCGTATTGCTAAATAAATACATAAGTGAACTCTATGGATCTTGTTGATCTTAAAATGTGATGAAAACCTGTTTGTCTTACTTTATGAAACCCAGCCTTGTTGTGAATGAGTAATCTGGGATAGCAATTCGATCAGTATCGATGAACACTTGCACATATGTTATATTCTAATTGTTTTTAAGTATGTGCTTTAGTGGAAGTGATGGTTTCTTGCCATTTTCGCTTTCTTTTTTTTGCAAATATCATACGCATAAATCTCTTTCAAACAGTGTAACTTGAGTTTACTTCACCTGTTTGGAAGGATGGTATCTGGTTAATGAGTTTCCTTCATATAGTATTTAGCAGGATCTTATATTAAACTTGTATTGGATATGGTGTTTAAGTAAGTTGATGCACGTTTCCCTCCTTTTTGTTGGAAAAGAGCCTCTTTTGTGTTTATAAAATCATGAAGATGAGAAAAAAAAACGGAAGTTGGTAGTTCAACGGGTTGTGAAGAGCCATTCGTGATTATAGGTGCAGTGAGTGGTGGTGGACCGGTGGTGTGTGGCACTAAGCTTTGGGCGCATCTGATGGGTTTGACGGTGGTGGTAGCTACGTGCCCCGTGGTGCATAGTTTCAACTGATGGGGATGATTGGATTTTTTGAGGGTGTAAGGATTTAGGTCCGTAAGTTTGTTGTTTGTTTTTCTTAGAATTGGCTTTCACCTTGTTGCATTGTAATCTCTGATGTCAGGAGGACTGTTGACTTCATATCTCACATTTTCGATTCGATGGTATATAGTTATTAGTTTGTCAAAAGAAAAAAAGATGTACGACTCGCCAGAACCCCCGCTATCTAAATGGAAAAACACCCTCGTGTTCTACGCTCTATCTAAAAAGGAAAAGTACCCTCCTGTTTTCCGGCTGTGGTAATTTGCCGGTCTAGATTGGCGTGGTGGCAGTGGTCACCATCCGTAGTTGCGTTAGTTTCGTCTTTCTGCCTTCTCCAGGCTTCTACATTTGCAAGTACAACCACCGTGTGACAGTTATTTTGGTATTCACGTAGCTTCTCTTGGCAATTTTTGGATTTTTCTCTGGAAAGTGATATCACCTCCGTTACCATATGTGTTCCCAATGTTCTCCTTGTGTGGGTTTAAGCCCTCACAGTAAGTACAACTAGCACCAGAAAGAGAAGGGAGACAAAATACTAAAGGGAAACAAAAATATAGGAAATATAAACCCCAAACAAAAGAATCTGAACACATTGTTCGATTGTCCCATCTTCTGACGATTATTTGGTCTTAAGGGCGCTAGACTTGACTTGTTCTCTGCAGATCTTTTGGCACTTCTATTTAGATTGTGTCGTTAAGACGACGACGACGGAGATTAGTCACGAGGGCTCTAGACTTGTTATTTTTTGGCACCCTCGTAGATTATTTGGTCATATGGGCCCTAGACTTGTTCTTTGCAGATCTTTTGGCACTCTCTTATTTAGATTGTATCGTTAACACGACGGATAGCTTATGCCCTGTCGTATGACACTATCATGAGGAGCGCAAGACTTAAGTTTCGTCACTTAATGAAGTTTTTAAACTTTATCAAAAAAAATTGCTCAGTAAAAAAAAGTCATGCTCTTGCCCAAAAATGGGAGTGCATGTGGTCTGCCATCTATACTTCTATATCCCATAATCTACTCCTCAATTCCTTTATATCACTGCTGCAGGTTGTGTGAGGTGTGTTGGTGTGTGTGTGTGTGTGTATTAGACCTAGATATTGAAGGATCCTCACTGATTTATACTACAGTATTACAACCCGTGCTAAAGTCCTCCCACACTTGGGATACCGTCTTCACTTGTCTAATTTGATCACTGGCATGTGGGTCCTCTGCAACGTTGGTTCTTCGAATTTGAGCACCGATGTGAGATTTATTTTGTTGGTGGTTGGATGCTGTTTGTTGTTGCTGAGGAAGGTGCTCTAGTTAATGTGAGAAATTATTAGATGCTGTTTGTTTTTGCTGAGGAAGGTGCTCTAGTCTAGTTTGTGCGTGAATTTGTTAGATGCTGTTTCTCTTGCTGAGGAAGCTGCTCCAGTACTTGGTGTCTATGCTGTTGCAATCGGCACCTGTGGCATCAATCAGATGTTGAGATGTTGATGCTGTGCATATAAATTTTGTGTCGAAACCTGACGCGTGAGGTAAAAAGTAATGCGCAAAACGTAATGTATGAAATTTGAAACGAAGGGTTAAACCATTTGTGACTAATAATATAGAGCACGTGCGTTGCACGTGAATATAGTCGAGAGTAATGTTTGGGGTGATATTATTATCTTTTTTGGGATTAAAATAATGTAATTCATTTATATGCTTATTTCTTTTGTGACTTATTTTAGAATAAATGTATATTTGATGTTCGCAGTTGTAATCAATTTAATGTTCGAAAATATTCTTCGCAGGCTTCTGGATTGAACAAATATTTGATGAGACTGCTGAAAATAAAAGCAAATGAAAAAAATTAAAGAATATATCAACGTTTTTGTTTTTGTAATCTATTAATTTTTTTATGATTAAGATTTGTAATTTTCAAAATCAGGTGCTTTGCATTTCATCAATAAGATATGCAAAACACCTAGATTTCAACTGTAATAAACGAACATATTTACAATTCAAATTAACACCATATTAAGCCTTGTTTTTTTATGCATATTTAACCTTTTTTTTTCTTTCTATTTTTGTCTTTTCAACAACTTTTGTTTCTTAATTGACTTTTCACGTATGTCAGTTTCTTTATTCTATTTTTCAATTGGTTAATTATTTTGCTAACCTAAAAATGCAAGAAAGAAAATCACAGTTGTCATTAACCAGTTTAATATCTACTGATTATCTCATTTTAACCAAATTAAAAAGAGGATAATAAAGAAATTTCTTTGTTATGTTTTTCTTTCTCATCACACTTTTTATTTTTCAATATATAGAATAGATTCATTACCTCATATTCTTTTAATTTCATCAAAATTTAAAAGGGAATAATAAAAGAAGGGTAAGAATGTATTTGATGTATTTGACAGAATATATAATCGTCCAATAATAATTTCAACATTCATACTTTTATAGATACTACAGATAGATATAGACATAGTAGACTGTAATATCCGCATAGTTTTGGGCTCGTAAAAATAAAAATAATAAAATAATAATAAAAATAAAAATTCGGGGGTTCTTTTGCAAATATTTGAAGTTGGGGGTTAAGGGTATAAATTCATAAAGTATAAATTTTATGGGGTTGACACCTAATTTTAACTAGGTGACTAAGCTAAGTATAATTTTCTTTATGGGAGAGATAAACTCTCGGATGAATGAAAGAAGAAGAAGAAGAAAAAAAAGAAAAAAAAGGGGAGGCGGGGAGCAAAACAGGAACAGAAACAAAGAAGAAAAGAGAAGTAGAGAAACAGGGCAAGAAGAAGAAGCAGAGAAGAAGAAACAGGGAACATGGATCGTGAAGGGGAAGAAAAGAAGGGCTAAAGGAGGAAGGATCTTCATTGTAAACCCTTACTCTTTGGTTTGATTTTATTTCAAGCTTAGCATGTAGTTCAGTGGGTATACCACATGTGGGTGGCCGAGTATATATATACGTATCTATGGAACGTGCTAATATGGTGGTGGATCTGTGTGGGTATACGGGGATAGTGGGTTACATGGGTGAGTTAGTGGAGGAAGGAGGGGACTGTCGTGGGTGTAGCAAACTGAGTTGTAGCAGCTACGGCCATGGGAGAGGGTGTACCGCGAGTGCATTCTGTAGGTGCGTTCACTGCTGGGCAGTACGGGGGATGGAGAAAAAAACGCAAGATTATTATTTGTGTGAAGTGAAGAGAGTAATGGGGAGTCCAATGAGTGTTGTGAAAGTTTCAGTGGGCACCAAGGGGTTAGTGCGTGCATTCGGTGTGCGCAGGTGTGTGTTCTTGGCTATGGGTCTGTTCGGGTGGATATATATACATGATGATTCATGTGTATGGGCGAGTGTTAAATGTGTTGTAATGTGTGTAAGGATGTGAAATTAAGGTGTGTAGGTGTGTAAATGTATAACACTGTGTGTATGGGAGTGTGCAGGTGAGTGTGCTTCGGCTGGAAGAGTGAAGAAGATGAAGTGTGTGTGTGTGTGTGTGTGTAGGTGAAATAGTGTGGGTATTGATGTGAATAGTGGTTGTTATTGTCACTAAAGGTAGGAAATTATTTGGGCAGTCTTTTCAATGAATTTTTATAAATATCTAAAATCAAAATTAGACAAAGTGTAAAATTGTAACCCTCATTAATTTTACGAGACGTACGCCCTGGAATTTTTCCTGGAATTTTTCGGGACCCATGAAGGGTGCTAAATTAGGGTATTGGCTAACTAAAATTAATGAATTATTTGGCATAGTAAATTAAATTATTTTAATCTAAGACTTTTAGGAGAACCTTAATTTATTGATATGATGCAGTATCTAAAATTTGGTACCATTCCAAAGCCGATAAGTATTTTTAGCCGAACTTGCTTTTAAGCGTTCGGTCCGGACATCGGTTCGGGATTTTCGGACGAAAATTCTCTAAAGTACTTGTTAGCCTAGAAATGACTCTAGGATGCTTAAAATAATATTTTAAGATATTTTGGAAAATTTTCGATGCCGAAAACCCTCAAGGGTATTATGATAATTTACCACCCCGAAGGGGGTATTTATAAAAGGTGTTTTTGAGTAAATTTACAAATGTTAGGGCTATTTTAGCAAGTTTAATCATGGGAACGCTATATTGGTGATTAGGGATGCGAGGGGTATTTCGATAATTTTTACCCCAGGGGTGTTTTGGTAATTTTACACATCCGGCGAGGGGGTCTTTCTGGGAATGTGCGTGAGTTAATAGTAAATTATAATACAGTGATGTAAGTTGTCTTCTAATCTTTGGACTGCTCCGTTTAGGTTAAAGCAAGGATTTTTCGGTTAGGGTACTGTAGCTGTGCACCAGGTAAGGGTTTCTATCCGAACCTCGAGCCATCAATTTGCTTATATAATTATTCTTTTGTCTGCTCATGTCCATTGTTGAACTCTAAATGTACATTGATTTCGATATATTATTGCCAAGTAAGTCCTGACGTTGAGCCTGATTTGATTATTGAACTCTTATCGGTGCTCACTTTTTACTGCGTATTGAGCATTGATATGTGCATTGATTCTGATATAAATGTCTTCTGTATACTGACATGGGAATCTGTTCTGTTCTGTTATGAGGCGGGCGTTATAAGGCTGGTCTGAATCCTGCGTGGAACGCAGGCTAGTACTTAAATGGACTAGTATTCTGGTACTTCATGCATGTGTACATTTTCTGAGCCTTGCATGTATGGCATTGCTAGTACCCATGATCAGTATCTTCTGAATGTATGAGCATTGTATCTAAATTTATTGTTTGAAAATGTCTGAGCACAATTGTTGGAGATGCCTGAACTATTCGTCTTGAATTGTTGTAACTCCCTCCGAGATTATTTTGAACGACCTTACTGAGCTCTCAAAAGCTCACCCTTAGTTGTTCTGTTCTGCAGGTAGTCCGTAGCGGTAGCTTGTGTGAGGGAGGTCAGTATCAGGTAGGGTCTTAAGGCATCCACTCTAGACTATGTACATAGGACCCCGCGTGGGCCTGTATAGATAGTGTGCTACTTAAGAATTATGTAGGATCTGTAATATCTTAAGTCAGGAAATTTTTGTTGTGGAACTTTATGTGTTGGAAGAACTTAGCGTGATGTTGTTTAAGAAATCTGAAATTTATGATAGGTGCTCTGATCTGTATGATATTATAGGTTAACGTCCCAGGGGTCTGGAGCAAGGGAGTTCCGGATTTCCGGGGCGTTACATAGACATATACGCACACACACACAAATATATTTTCTGCAACCACACATTTTGTTTCCCAATAGGTATATGTAGGTTTAGATTAAATTTACGACATAATGTTCATTGAACGCATTACAAATTAGGGAAGTGTAAGATTGTCATTGGAATAACTAACGAAGGGCAGATCCAAAAATGATTACAAAATTAGTAATAAATAATAGTTTTTATGAAAGTATAGGATTGTTATAAGAGTGATTAACGAAGGGCAAAAACGGAATAAAATTATTTACAAAAATCATACTTTTATAGGTGGTATATGTAGTATAGATATAAATTATATAATATGTAAAAGGCTTAGTTACATTTGAACTCTGATTTTGACTAAAAGTTGCAACAAAATAGTTCAACACTTTACTACTCCCTCCGTCCCTAAAAAACTGATCATATTTTTTTTTCGGGCCGTCCCACAAAAATTGATCACTTCCAAATTAGAAAAGATTATGTAGGTATTTTTACATATTTATCAATTTTATACTTTTTTTATTCTATTTCTCTCACCACATTTAATTCTCTACCAACTCGTTTTCTCTCTCCTAACCCACCACTTTACACTTTTTTATTTTATTTCTCTCTCCATATTTAACACTCTACTAATCAATTTTCTCTCTCATGGTCCACTCTAATCCCCCCTCTCTAAAAGATAAAATGGGAAAGACACACAATATATAATATAAATCATTAATATACGTGTAAAGTCAAATGGATCACTTTTTCAAGACAGAGGAAATATTAGACGACGAAAATTAAGAAGGTTTACCATGTCTTAGAGGGTGTTTGTGGTTGATTTTGGGATGGTCAATTCTGATTTAATCTAGATTAAATCAGGTGTATGATTGTTTGGCGAAAACAATTATGAGATTTAATCTACCTAAAAAATCTAAAAACTAATTAAATTCATAATCTTAGAAAGTGAGTATTATGAAATAATCACTTTTTCCATAATCAGGTTTGACCTTTTAATTTCCCATCCTATTCCCATGTTTTTCACAAAAACACATTTCATACCCTTTTAACTAATTATTGGGTGTGACTTTTAAGTAATTTCTGAAGTTATATTCTCTTCAATGCTAACAGAAAGAGGGAACACAACAGTTCATCAACAGTCGTCTTCTTACTCTTTTACCTTTAATTCAGAATAAAAAGTGATAACTTTTATAGATGGTTGAAAATAGCTTCTTCAATAATCTTTTCGTATATTATAGTTATTTTCAAATGAAAGTTATATTAGCATTGCTTCAGTAAATGGATATTAGAACTTTACTTATGTAGTGTCCTTTACGGTCATTTTGCCATATCAAAACTGATTTAATCACTTTCTACCCAAATACTTTTTGTAACTTTAAGCTAGTTCACAGCTAATTTTGTCAAATAGTAAACTAATTCTGCTTAAAGTAGATTGAATCTGATTTTGAAAACTGATTCAGATTTAAGCTGAAATCTACTTTTTAGAACAATCCAAACAACATGTTACAATGGAACGATTTCACTAATGGGAGTCCACAATTCTGTTAGTATGTAGGAGTTTTTTGTCTTTCTTAATTCCTTTTCCGCACCACTTCGCGGAAAATCACCACCAGTCGACGCCCAAACTCTCCTCCACCAACGAACTGGGAACGTTAGAAAAATCAACAACAGTCGATAACGCCACCAACAACCACCAACAGGTTTTGTCTTCCATTCCGTGACCAGTGAAAAAATGGCCAAGTTTTTTCATCGCATAATAATAAGATCAGAAGTCAAATTACGTTGAAGAAAGAGAAGGGAGGTAAGATTTGTTGTCGGATGATGGTATTGACACGGCGGTGGAGGTGGTAGGTTTGATGGCGGCCGTGATTGATTTTCAAGGGATTTGAGGGCCAGTGGAGATATACCCGACACCACTCATACCCCATAAACACCCTTTTTGGTCCACTGGGGCTTTACAGCAAAAGGGCGGGGGTGACGGCTTTTCAAACTTGCTATGAGACCGGAGGAGAAGAAGCGGTGCCATGGAGCTGATGACAAGAGAAGTAGCTGTGATAAGGTGGAGGCGGGTTGTGGTCAGTGTAATATCCCACATCGGTTGTGAGAGAGTTTGCGATTAGCCTTATAAGACCCTGCCTATGAACTCATAAGTACCTACTTGGCTAGCCCTTTTGAGGGAGGCAATGCCCTGTGGTGGGGCCGTGGACCGGGTCATTACAGATGGTATTAGAGCCGACTCTCGAAAGCTCGGGCTGGGGTATCCAGTCGGGTTGCCGATGGTTGGGGGAAACGAAGGCAAGCCGGGTATATCCCACATCAAGAGGATGGTTGGGGCAACGAAGGGTGAGCTGAGTATATCCCACATTGGCTAAAGAGGAAGATTCTGGGCTATGTACGATCGAGCCTTAGCGAGGACGCTAAGGAATAAGGTGGGGAGATTGTAATATCCCACATCGTTTGTGAGAGAGTTTGCGATTAGCCTTATAAGACCCTGCCTATGAACTCATAAGTACCTACTTGGCTAGCCCTTTTGAGGGAGGCAATGCCCTGTGGTGGGGCCGTGGACCGGGTCGTTACAGTCAGAGTAGGAGAAGAGAATGGGAAGAAAATAAAGGATAGATTACCATCCTACCATTTCTTTGCTTTTGATCTTATCCATCAAAATTGCTTGAAACAGTTAATTGCTGAAAAAAATATAAAAATAACTTAAAAAGACAGAAATATCTTTTAAAACTTACGGGATCATCGATTTCTGTTAGTAGTTGTTCGGCTGGAAAACACGGCAAAGCTGGGGGTTTTGGCTGCCTAATAATGAAGTTAGGGTTTTGGTTGAAACTGTAGCCAATGATAGAGTTAACCGTTCAATTAACTCCGTAGAAAACAACAAAATTCTCTGATTCAAGATCTGAATTATCGGGAGCAAGGGTTGAAACAGATTGATTGTGTAACGAGAGTTTTGACTTCTTCAAATCTTTGCGGTTGAAAGATCGTTGAAGTGGTTGATCGAGGGTTTTGAAGTTTTATTCCAAACAAGTGTTGCAATTCTTGACCTGTAATATAATTGAATTTAAAGGTAAATTTCTCTTTGACTTACCAAAAGAAAATTTTAATGTTGAGAAGTGCTCGATTGACTAAATTAGATAAGTGCATCTTATTCTTCAAATGAAGCACAAAGTGTAAGAATTCTTGGGACATAATATGATTCAGAGAGAGTTTCACAGAGCATTGGCTTTGTTTTTAAAGACCCTACATGTCCTTTTTTACCCTAACCGTTTTTTTTATAGGATAGTTAATAGGCTTAATTGAGGAAAAATCAAAAACTCGGTCCTAGATAAAGGTGTTTTGTACCCCTTTAATTCAGAAACACTTCTTAATCCAGGTTTGACTTTATGGTCATTTAACGTAACAAGGCCGCATTAATTAGGCTAGGCCTAGTGGACCAAATTATTTAAGTGGAACAAGTTCTCCTAGTTTGACTTCGGTTTGAGCATATCGTTTAGGTTGACCTTTCCAACTCAACACTTTGACTCGTTTTTTTCGCAACAGCAAATATTTGACCAGCAAATAAAATTTCTTATTATTGACTAGTAATGTTTGTCGGTGCCTACAACTGTGTTCTTTCCTTCATCCGAGTTGGATCCTAAATGTAACGCCCCTGGAAATCTGGAGTTCCGCCGCCCTGAACTCCCGGGTCGTTTTCCTACCGGATCACATCAAACCTGTCAAATCCTGTTCACTAACACATACTTCCAAAACAATTAATTCGATATCAACTCAAACTCTTCACATTCAATATTACAGAACTACTCAAACTTGAACTATTAAGATCTAAGTTCTTACAAACTCAAGTTCTTATAGAACGAGTTGACAAAACTGACCCACGCAGGGGTCTCCCTACATAGTAGTGATGGGCTTATCGGGATCTCACACAGACTCTAACCTATTCCCGAACATGCTACATTTGATCATCACCTGAAGAAGGGAGCCAAACGAAGGGTAAGCTTTTGAAAGCCCAGTAAGGTCGTACAAGGACTACAAAAGAGATTATAACACGACTCTGAAAAATCCAACCGATGATGATTTTCAAAACACTTCGAATGATCAAAATTCAATGATTACCCAAAATGATCAAAGTTCATCAGAAATAGATGCCAAAATAAATATTAACAATCAGAACAAAACCCAAAACGATCAATAAAAGATCCTTTTCAAGTCATCATTTCTAAAATACAGCAGATTTTTTTGAGGAATTCAACCCAAGCACAAATCATTTCAAATAATATAATAAAGGCTTGTCAGGGGATTTCAACCAAAGTACAAATCCTTCTAACTAAATACGATGAATATTTGTCAAGGACTTTCAACCCAAGCACAAATCATTCTAGCTAATAAAATAAAAAAATCAATGTTGATCCTGGGCGATTGCAATGCCATTATGGCAAGCTAATATAGTGTACACATGTATGATGTACTAAAATAATTACTAGTCCACTTGGGTACCAGCTTGCGTTTCATGCAGGATTCAACCAGCCTTATATCGCCTCCCCACTAAACAGGTACCCAGGTCAACACAGAAAATCAACAATATAAATGAGCGTTAACATAAGCTCATATCCCCAAAATCAATTCGGGTTCTCATAGCAATAACATATTGATGTAAGCCATTATTCGGAATTCCAGAAGAAAATCATAAATAAATAGCAAAAACAATTGCGAAACATTATCGAATTTAGGTACAATAATTCGGAAGAACGGATACAAACAATTATCAAATTTGCTCAACCCGCAGTACAGGCGGGCATCACAAGATTTCCAATTAATCAATTCAGGTTCCACATTAGGGTTTTCTGGGCAAGAACATGTTGATATCAATACATAACTCAGAGTTCGGCATTAGCCATAAATATATCAAAGGAATACTTACGAGTACAAGTAATCAAATAAGGGTTCGGACAAAAGTCCTTACCTAAGGTTCAAATAGAATCCCTTACCTGGATCCGCAGCTAAATTATCTTAACCGGAAGTCTTTAACCCTAACCTAAACAAAATAATCGAACCATTAGAATACAGTCTACATAACAAAAGTATAACTTAATACGAACTCACACATGCTCCCAAAATGAACCCCCCTCTCCGGGTATGTAAAATTACCGAAATGCCCCTGGGTGTAAAATTAACAAAATGCCCCTATCGGACTTAAATAGCCAAAATGGTCTTCTCGTGAGTAAAATTACTACAACAACCTTACCATATGTGAATTTATCCAAAAATACATTTCTTAGGTTAAATTACCAAAATACCCCTCGTTACACTTAAATCGTCAAAATGACCTTTCCGTATGCAACATCACTAAGATATCCTTACCATATGTAAATTTACTCAAAAATACCCTACATGGGTAAATATACCAAAATACCCTTCTCGGGATGGCAAATTACCAAAACACCCCTGGGGGTTTCCGGCACCGAAAAAATCTCAAAAATATCTTAAGCCGCTATTTTAAGCATTCCGATATTATTTCTGTACTAAAAAGTCTTTTAGAAAATTTTTGCCAGAAAATTCCGAACCGGTGTCCGGACCAAGCGCCAAAAGACCAGTTCAACAAAAAATACATATTGTCCTCAGAATGGCACGAAATTTTATATAATGAATCATATCTGTAAAATAGGGCTTCCATAAAATTTTCAGGTTAAAATAACTTGGTTTGCTATGCTAAATAAATCGATAACTGTAATTACCTGATACCCTCATTTAGCACCCTTCGCGGACTTCAAAAATTCCCAAAATTTTCCAAAGCGTAGATCTCATAAAATTATCAAGGGTTACTGTTTTAAATTTTATCTAAGTTTGGCTCTAGATATTTATGAAATATCATTGAAAAACTGCCTAATTAAATTTTGGTCTTTAGCGACAATTACCGTTACTGTTCAAATCAAGGAACCTACTATTTCACCTTCACACACACAATTTGACTTCAACCTTCAGCCGCAGCACCCAGCCCCTCCAAACTCACACATACACACATACACCCACGAATTTGTCATCAATCCAATAAGAAAACACTTACATGAGATTAATTTCAAGACAACACATCTTAAAACCATTTAAATCACATAGTTACACCCACAATTCACAATCCGTAACCCATATCTTCAAGAACACAAACTCACGCACTCTCATGGCATACACATATACTCGCACCACTTTCACAAATCCCTTCCATAGTCTCCCAACAAAGCATATACCCACAATTTCATGGTTTACATACATAAACACATTTGATTTCCCTTCATCCGAACTCACTGTGAGCTCACCAAGAACCACTGCCCATCCATGGTTTTTCTTCCCTTACCTCTTACCAATCCACAACTTGATTAAACATTGATCATGTGATCTAATTTACCCAATTTCATGGCCACAACCCATCATCTGCAACACCCAGAAAATTCCCCCCGGCAACATGGCTCGACAGCCATGTTCATGGCTCAAGAACATGCCCCACAGTTACCAAAAACGCACATAAACTTCACAAGCACACACTAGAACATGCCTACTATGAGTTTGGAGAGTTTACCCGCTAAAAATGGCTTGAGATCTTCTCTGTACTTCCTTCTTTTCCCCCCTCCACAACTGCCCTGTTTTTCTACATTCTTGTGTCTCTGTCTTGGTTCCTCTGTTTGCTTCCCAGTTTCTTTTCCTGTTCTATTTCTTGGTCAGCTTCTTTCTCTCTCTTTCTTTTCCTTGTTCTTCCTTTCACCCGAAGCCTTATCCTCCCATTATAAAAATTACATAGTTAGCTTAGTCACCTAAGCTAGTAGGAGCTGGCAACCACAAAGAAAATGGCTTCTAAACTATTTTTTATATAAAATTACACAAAGGGCCCCCAAGCTTTTCGTAATTACAAACTAACCCCGAACTTCGTATAATTATATCCAAACCCCGAATTTATTTCAACTTCCACTAAAAATACATATTGTCTCTCATTATATCATTTTTATCATTAAAACCATGATTTACATCTATGCCCCCAAAGTTTTCAAAAATTATATTTTTGCTCCAAAATATTTTTAAGCTCCTATACGCTACTAATACCCGAACGTTACTTAAATTTATTTCCCGTTTATTTTTCGGAGCACCAATGGTTATTTTAACTGGCTCCCGAAGTTTGAAATATTACACTAAAATATTTTAAATATTCATTCTTTGATGAAATGTGGTGGTGCCGTTGCTAATGCCGTATACTTTGGATACTTCTGGCTCTTATGGCATGGGTGGCTAGCTATTTATGTGAAATACATGAAGTTATGAGTCGTAATGGAACTAACCATCACCAAGCCTCGTTTTCGTTTAGGACTTGATGATACTTTAGGATCTGCATCTCGTATCCTTGTAAGTTCTGTAGTTTGGATTAACTTAGCTTTTTGGTAAGGATGGCAATGGGGCGGGTCGGATGCGAATTTTAATAAATCCGAACCTGCCCCGCTCATTCAGAAACCCCACTCAGCCCCGCCCCGCCCCAGCACTGGGTCAGAAAAATGAATTACCATCCCCGATCCTAAGGTAGTTTTGGAAACCCGACCCCGCCCCGATTTGCCCTGATTTTTCCTTACCCGCGGCCACACAGCATGAGCCATAGAAGAACAACACATAACAATTACTCTGAGCACCGCTGACATCCCCTATCCACGGCACAATCGACACACACCATTATCACCCATCACAACAAATGGAAAGAGAGAATTCAATACAAAAAGTAAAAAAGGAAAGAACTAAAATAGCCTGTATGCAGATCTGACAGACGATTCACCACTCACCACCTTGTCCTTCACCGCAGAGGCCGCAGGGTTAAGCTCCCCATGTAGATCTCATAGACACGACGTAGCCGCAGCACGCGCACTTGACAAACTGGACCACCACGACTTTGTTGTTGCACCGTTATCGGCATCTTACTCGATTTGTTGATGGCAGACTGGCAGGGTGGATGTGGACAGATGGTGAGAAGGCCGATCCTGACTGTGGGTGGGAAGAAGCAGCAGCAGCAGCGGCACAAAGTCGCAGAAGAAAAGAACGGTTGCTTCTGGGTTTTTATTTTTCATTTATGGGCAGCTATATATATATATATATATATATATATATATATGTTAGATGGACGGCCGAGATTGGCTGATTAGTTATGGTTTAGGGTTTGTATACCGGGGCGGGTACCGAGCGGGTTAGACAAATAACCATACCCGATCCTAACCCGCTGCGGATTTTTAAAAAAATTACCATACTCGTCCAGTAACCCGGTCAAAGTCAAAATAACCCGCTCCTAGCGGGCGGATATCTACCGGATCGGATTTAAATTACAATCCCTACTTTTGGGTGGTTATTACCGGTCAAGTCCAATTGGATAGTATATGTTCCATTGTCATTACTAGATTTTTGGGTCCTGGTTTTAGGCTTGTAAATGTCTCTGTCCTTGTCCCTCTAATTTTTTTTTTGAATTAATACAAAACTGCGTTTCATCAAAACTAGAGTAATAAAGTTCAATATGTACAAATTAAGAATAGAAGATCGACCAAGTATAAAACATCTCAGTCACAGAGAGAGACCCTATCTATCTATTCTACTGTGTCACAGGGTTATTTCTATATTACTGCAAGATCGAAAAAAACCGGGTAAAGCTACGATCAAGCCTCCAATGTGATCATCCCCTAGCTATACATACACGAGTTAGCTACAAATTGGGGGTGTCCTGCGAGTTGTGCAAGAAGAGAGGTTACTTTGGCGAGGACGGTAGACCTGGTAGAGAAGCAACAACTGAAACAGACTTCGAGTCTGATAGATATCAAAATAGATAGGCTGCAGTCTGATGGTGGGCACTTCATTCCTTATGATCTGAGATCTGAAAGAAACTGAGTTAGAACATAATGTAACATGCAAAAAATCATACTGTAAAGCCCATTGGCCGACATATATATAGTATGGAGAGAGCTTTCGCCTCCTGGACAGAGTTAGTGAGGAAGGAGTTGATGCTCCAACCAATAATGCTATCATCTGCTGTGGATGCAAAAATGACAAGGCTCGTTGTCCAAGATGTGGGAGTGCAAGTCGCCTGAAAGTGTATAGTGATGCTGACCGAAAGTAGAGGCGACAAAGTTAGTGACCAAGGTTGCTGGAAGTCGGAGGAAATGCCAGATGACATGGAATATTTACTCCTATTGTGTCGCTGAGATGATGACTGGGATTGGATAGAGGGCTGTTGCCTAATTTCCCTTAGCAGAATGATGTAGTGGTTATTGAGAAGATGATTGGGGTATGATCTGAAGAGGTCCTTTATTGGTGTGCCGAAAAACTAGCTCATTATGATATAGCCATATATACCAAAGAATGCAGAAAAAGAGGAGTTTTGAATCTTTATCATTACCATTAGTAGGAGTGATGGTGTTAACCAAGCAATTAGCCACTTCTTAAAAGAGGGAATAGGGATTGTTGCCATAATTCCAAAATCATTTCCCAACCAAACCTTACGCAGAGGTGGACAAGAATAAAATAATTGGTTTTGCTATTTCGATATCTTAAAGACAGAGCCAAAAACTAGAATCCACTTGTATGCCTTAGCGACTGAGAGAACTCAACAAGGGTAGATGGTCCCGTTGGAGTTGCCATAGGGAGAATTGTAGTTTGGGTGGGACTGGGAGTTTCCAGATATATTGCCAGACCAAATGGGTTAGAAAAGAGCTTAGGGTGCAGTTTCCAGTATTGGAGTGCAGGTCCTTGTACTGCATTAAGTATGCAGAGTTGACGGAGTAGTGACCGTTTAGAGTTCCGGTCCAAATTGGTTTATCTGGGTAGCCTCTTTATGAGACAAAGACATCCAAGATGTTATCTGATATATGATCAGGAAAGAGTTGACATGTGAGAAGCTCATTCCATTTACAATGCGTTATATAGGCAGAAACTGACTGATCCGGTGGGTTGTTATTCTGGCATTGCTTGAGGAAAGATGGATCAAAAGTAAGCAACCATGAACCCTTCCAGATTTGGATTTGTTAACCATTGCTGATATCCATTGAAGACCTTGAAGGAGGATATCTCGTACTTTTAAGTGTCCTCTCTAAACTCATGATGCCTTAGAGTTTGTTTGTATCAAGAGAAAAGATACTTTCATACAGTATTTCATCCCGAAGAAGGAGGAGAGAAAACCATCGGGTTTAGTTAAAAGATCCCAACTGAGCTTTGCTAGAAGGGATGTGTTTAAATAAACGGGAGGATCTGAACTCGAGTCCTCCAAAGAGGTTGGTGCACAAAGTGTATGCTAGTTTATCCAATGAATGCCTTTGCTTCTGTAATCTCCGGACCACCAGAAACGGTACCTCTAGGCGATGCTTGCTTAGAAGACTTAGAACCACCTCGCGATGAATCCACGATGCAAGTAGATCATAAATATGGAGAGAAATACTGAATTTCTCCTTAGAACTGATGCACCACTTCTAAAGACAAATGGTCCAAAATTTCTAGAGACACTAACCCCCTTGAATTGTTGCCCCAAGGCTCCTTTTATGGAGATCTGGGGCTGATCCAAATGATAAGGATTACTTTTTAGGTCTAAGATCTCTGATAGATCAAATATTTAAGAAAAATCGCATATTGAGAAAAAGTCAACTAACCGGCCGGTTCATCCCTCAATATTTTAAGTTTTTTTTTTCAAATTTTAAGACATTATCTGGCCTTAATTCAGTAATTATCTCTGATAAAGTAGATGCGATGTACAAGATTTTTGAAATCATCTTTAATTATTATCTCAATCAAGAATATTTGCATGCATCATTTATTAATCACAAGATAATTACAAATTAAGCTAACAAATCACAATCTCCTAACTGAACTGGATTGGGCTTGGCTCGTACTGGACTGGACTCAAGCTGAACTAGACAACACTAGACTTGATTGGACGTGATTGAATAAATTAAGCTCATTTTCTATTTCTTGGTCTACACCCATAATTAGTAACAAACTTTAATTACCAATAAAATTCAACAGCAATAATAAATAAATACAAAAATTCGTTGTCTACGGTGGCAACAAGAGAAGGGCTGTCAAAGTCGGTGTCAAATCCTGGTCAAAAGAGAAGTTAAAGTGAACCAGAAGGTAAAAGCATGCTCCTACAAGTGGCAATACTCGGACAAGATAGATTGAAGACTTGGGATTTTGTTGAAGTAATAATAAATGATGTGTTATTAAATCTATTCAGCACCGTACAAAATTGCTTATAGTTTTTCCAAAACCATATTTACTCTAAGTAAACAGTTCTCCTTTATTTATTGATCAAGCCCCTGTTTATCTTCAGTTTTGACCACTCAACGTGGTGGTCAAAATTGGTGTCAAATTCAGTTCAAAAGAGAAGTCAACGTAAACACGAAGGTAAAAGCATGCTCTTGCTAGTGATTTAGTTCAAATATAAAAGTCATAAATGATGCGTTATTAAGCCTCTTCAGCACCATTTACAACCTCGCTCATAGTTTTTCCAAAATCCAGTTTACTCTAAGTAAACAACTAATCTTAATTGATCAAACTCCGATTTATCTTCATAAATAATCAAAAATGTATTCGCCTGAATTTAATGTACTGTGATTTCAAGTGTTGAGATTTTTTAAGTTGATCTTTAAAATACTGTGATGGTAATTTGCTTTAATTTAATGCTTTACATGTGGTTTAGGAGTACAAATAGATTAAAAATAACTCGTTCAAAGTCCTAAAGGTTTAAGGAAAAATGACCTTGAGAACAATCTTAGGCTTCGTTTGACAAAATTTTTTTTTTGGTTTTCAGTTTTTAAAGAGCAGCTTAATTTTTTTTTTTATAAAAACAAGTGGGTGTTTGATAACCCCTTTTTTTTTGAGGTTTTTTTTTTGGTGTTTGGTAACCCTTTTTATTTTGACTTTCTTTTTTTGTGGTTTGCGGTGGCGGTGGTGGGGCGTAGCGGTGGTCGACGGTGGTGGTGGTGGTGGCCGACGGCCGGAGGTGGCTGCCGGCAGTCACCGGCGGTGGTGGCCGGCGGCCGGAGGTAGCTGCCGGCAGTCTCCGGCGGTGGTCGCCGGCGGCCGGAGGTGGCTGCCGGCAGTCACCGGCGGTGGTGGCCGGCGGCCGGAGGTAGCTGCCGGCCGTCTCCGGCGGTGGTCGCCGGTGGCCGGCAGTCGGTTCCGGCGGTGGTCGCCGGCGGCCGGAGATGGTTGCCGACAGTCTCCGGCGGTGGCTGCCGGCGGCCGGAGGTGGCTGCCGGTGGTCGCCGGCGGCCGGAGGTGGTTGTCGGCAGTCTCCGGCGGTGGTCGCCTGAGGTGGCTGCCGGCGGTGGGAGGGTGGTGGTGGTGGTCGAAAAAAAAAAACCAAAAGTGAAAAAAAAAACTAGTTTTTGGAGTTTTTTTTTTACTCTGCAGTTTTAAAACTGGTTTTTTAAATTGAAAAAAAAATGGTTACCAAACGCTCCTTTTTTTTCAGTTTTTAAAACTGAAAAAAAAAGAGGGAAAAAAAGAGTGTCAAACGGGGCCTTAAGTTCTCATAAATAGCTTTTAACGAAGTCAGTTGGCCTTTTGCGTAGTACCAAACTTTTTAATTGGGAGCTGTGTTCAAAATACTCTAATCGATCAGACCGTGGTACGTCTACACATTCTATTAAGCAAAAGTATTATTCAATTAGAAACAAAATGACAGAGGAGAGGAGTTGCATGTAAATAGATGTCCACTTAAACCATGCCATCATATCTACAATAAGGAATTAATATTTAAACTCCACTTTTAGTCATTTGGGACTCACTTTGGTCGCTAAAGGTCTTTCAATTGTTGCAAAATAATCACTTTATTATCGACATTTGTATAGTTTAATGATAAAAATTGAGCTCAAATATCATTCTACTTAGTTTGCACCTGCACTAATCTTAGTCCCTTTATCCTTCTGTTTCATAATTTTTCTCTTAGTTTGCACATCCCTTTCAATTGCATTTTCGGCGGTAGATCTGGATTACATTATTTGACTATTAACTAACATACTGCTTGAAATTGCTTCAAGTGAGCATAATTGTAGTAACCATCGTCTCTAATGAAACTTGAACCTAACCACTTCTTACAAAGTTAAAGATTCTATCGGTAGAGCTAAAGCTCAATCGTGATTTTGTTTCCTAGTTCTTTTTCAAGTTCTAATGCTTTTGCAAAAAACATTAGAATACATGTTATGTTTTTTGTTTGCTATCATGTTATGTTTTTGTTGTCATTGGATTTGTTGTTTTATGATTTAAGGGACAAAAACACAAGTCAACACCTTTTGATTAGATTCCTTTGAAATTTTCCTAAACAATATTTGTTTGCTGGTACAGGTTATGTTTTTGTTGTCTTTGGATTTGTTGTTTTGATTTGTCAAATGATTTTCTTGCCCTATTTCTGTAGAACAATTTACTGGTTTAGACGTTGCTACCTGAATTATGATTTGTAAACCCTTGCCAATTTGAGCCACGTTTGGTCTAAATTCAGTTCTAGGTTTTCTATATATTCGAGGCATGTAAGTTTGATGTACACTACCACAGCTTTGTTGTACACTACCACAGCTTTGTTGTTTTTTGGAATATGAGAAGCTAGGATTTTGCTTGTTTCAAGTGGATCCCAGCCCGAACAAGAATTTTTTTTACACATATCACAGCCTCACAGGTATGCCAGCTCTTGCCAGTAGTGACTTCCTTAGATATGAGCCTGCTAATCATCAAGAACCTTCACTAGGGAGGGTTAAAGAGTTGCTTGCAAATATGTATAGTATTGATTGGCGTTTATGCTTATTTAGGAGAAACGGATCCAAATGATTGCTCCCCAGTATTCAGATATCTTTGTTCATTGGCTACCAATTATACTTTTTTTTTAATTCAGATGGTTGTTATTCAATTAGGTTGTAATTAGCCACCAGTGTTTGCAAGTTTGTTTCTGTAGTAGCTATAAGACACATCTTGGTACTTTTCAAGCATTTTCTAATGGACCCCTCATGACTGGTATAGGATGGAAGACCTCCCTCTTGTTTGGACTCCCTTAGTGTGCTATGGTCTGCATGATTAGTTTATCTTCACAATCATGGCAAGGCAAGAATAGCTACCTGAGAATGCAATTAAGAAAGTCACCCGCCTTGCAGAATCTTGTCCAGTTTTCTTGTACTTTAACCAGTTAGTTAAGAGTATTCATATTGCAGTGGTCATTAGAAACTTACATGCCTCGAATATATAAGGCTTTGCCCTATTTCTGTATAACAACTGATCTTTCTTTCTTTTCAGATTGTGATCGACAAAGAGAAACAAGCAATAACTGTGGACATATTGTGCAGGTTTCGAAGAGCAAGGATCTTGATTTATATTTTTTTAGTTTCAATGAAACTTTTAACTTTATTTTTGGGATTTGTACGATATGATCAATTGTACTTAGTACACATGTAATTTGTTATATTTGGGTATTAGTTGGTGGTGTATATGATTTAATTTTATTTGTATTTCTTGGAATTTACTAAAGGATGAATCATAGTTTAAAGAAATAAATAGCTATTGGTTATGGTTAATTGTTTGAAATAGGTTTGAATTTATAAAAATTAACAAAAACAAAATAGACTTTTTTTTTACTTTTAGTGACGGAATTCCGTCGCTAAAAGTTTTTTTAAATTTTTTCTAGAAAATTCAGAAACTATAGAAAATATCTTTAGCGACGGAATTTTCCGTCGCTAAAAGAAATTTATTTCGTAGGTAAAAATTTTATTTTTATTGATGGATCACTAAATTCCATCGCTAATCTTTTAGTAACGGGGTTATTACCCACAGACTTTTAGCAAGTCTTTACCAACAGAAAGTGAACTTTTAGCGACGAAACTGTCCATCGCTAAAAGTGTTTTTACCTGTAGTGTAATGCTATCATGTATTGTTTATGAGAAATAATATTGTCAATCACAAATAGCACACATAATTGAAGATGGTAACGCTATAATTTTCTTGTACAACATAAAGTGAAGGATATGTATCAAAAAATGAAGCGCGTAAATCACTTATATCCCAAGGTGGTCATCATCGATTTTAGCTCATAGTCTAAATTTTTTCCAAAATTAATTGCATCAAACATCTCTACCCTAATATGTCTTTCAACTTACAACTATGCCATTGTTCAACAAAACCCCCGCCTCTTCGCTTCTCTCCTCTTTTGTTCTCTTCCTTCAACCGCCATCTTTCACATATTACTAGCTAGCTTTCATGTACTCCCTTTGTCCCAAAAAAAATTGATCATATCTTTTTTTGAGTTGTCTTAAAAAATTGATCACTTTTCAAATTAAGAAGGATTTCTTATGTATTTTTTCATATTTACTGTGTCCTCTACTAACCTATTTTTCTCTTTCCCGACCCATTTTTTTCCCTCCTCCTCTCTTTCTATCTCTCTGGTTGAATGGAAAACTCATAAAATAAAACTCATAATCTATATAAGCGTGCAGTTCAAATACGATAAATTAATTAGGGACGGAGGGAATACTTGTCAAGCAAATGAATACATTATGCTTGCTACGTAAGGAGAAGGCACAAATCATTTGGGTTCTTTGTGGACCAAAAGGTATACTTGTGAGATAGAAAATTGTGGGAACGGTAGTTCATAGATCTTATTAGGCAGCTTCTAATGGTGATAAGAAGTTGGGTGGCAGCGGTGGCGACTCGTGAGTGGTTAGTTGGCTGACGATGCATTGTTGCCACTGTCTAAGGAATGAGAGGAGAGATACGTGTCAATTTGTTTTTTCTATTTTATGTAAATTTTGTCATTTTCAGGTGTTCTTTTACATCAAAATTTCAGAACAGTGAAATAAATTTCAACAAAAACTTTCAATGTCAATATCAGTTGGGTGTACTTAAAGAAAGCTGATAGTGCCTGAGTCATCAAAGGAATTGTGCTTTCAATTATTGTATCTGGATATATACAAAAAAAGGAGAAAATGCTCAACTTCATATCTTGGTATGCTTTTTCTCTCCTTGCCACTGTAAAGATGCCTTATTCAGAGTGACGAAGTAAGTCAGATGAATTAAACTGGCAATAATATTGTTTTTTTTTTAGTAAAGATCATTGATAGTTACAACTATTCATCCACTATGGTGTGAAAAGAGATAAGAGAGTATGGATTCAGACATTTTCATCTTATATATTGTTTCAAAAAATATATGTTAGCTAAAGAGAAGCACGCGCGCGCGCGCGTGCACACACACACACACACACACATATATATATATATATATATATATATATATATATATATATATATATATATATATATATATGAATTAGGATCATTCATTAACTCAAAAGTTTATCCATAGCTACAATATCAAATGAGTTTGAAGGGAGTTCTTCAAACCATACCCTAGGCTCATGGAATTCTTTTCCTAACACTGCCAACTTATGAGCGGCCTTGTTTGCATCCCGTTTGACATGATGGAATCTGCACTTTTGTAACCCGCTCTTTTCAAACTCTACATCTTGTTGGATTAATCCAAATTCTGAGAAATCTAAATTCTTACCATTTAAAACTTGCATCACTTCCAAACTATCCCATTCTAGCATAATTGATAACTAACCTATTTCCCTCGCCTATTGCATCCCTTCAACTGCAGTTGTAGCTTCCACTAATCTTGCCGAACTTGCATTTGACATTGGTCGTGCACTGGATGCCATGACCTCCCCATCTTTGCATCAAAACTCCCATCAATATTCACCTTAAACAAAGTGCAAGGAGGCCGTACCCAGATAGTAGGGGTTGGGGTAGTTATCTCAACATGTACTCTGCCCAATATTATATGGTATTCAGACAAAAGTGACAAGGCCCTTTCATATATAGAACCAGGCTCACCATAAGATTCACTGTGGATTACTTGATTTCTATTGTGCCACACCAGCCAAATCATCACACACCGTATCAAAAAATTATTTGAGTCAGTTGTTGTATGCACGTATTCGAACCATAGACCGAAATCTGAACTAACAGCAGGCTCGATATTTGTGAAGAATTGTTCCCAAAGTGAATATACCCACTCACAGTTCCGGAAGATGTGCATGATCATTTCTACATCCTTACCACATAACGGGCATTCCAAGTTTACCTGGCATCCTCGCCTTCTCAAGTTGAGTTTTACAGCGCAAGTTTGGACAGGGCCTTGGTTACTACAGATTGGATTCAACTATTTGGCAGATTTAGAGTGCGACGTGTAGTGGAGTATTCTTCTGATCATGTTCTCATAAGTGTGATGACAGATGGCCAGGAGGATATGAGATGCTTGATGAGTACCAAAGTATTTAAATTCGAAGAGATGTGGCTGAGGGATGACTCTTGCAAAGAAGTTGTGGGGGAATCTTGGAATTCATATACACAAAGTTTAGAATTTGTAGATGCTTTTAGTGAATCTATCCAAAGAACTGCAGAAAGGCTTAGCTTTTGGGGTATATGAAGATTTGGTCAACTTAAAAAACAAATCAACAAAAAAAGATGGAAGCTCAATGGCTCGATGAGTAAGACTCCCACCATGGGAAATAAATCAGAAATTGTAAGATGTGAGGCTGCACTTAATGAGTTATTGTTAATGGAGGAAGTATATTGGAAAAATCGATCTAGGGTTGTTTATTTAAAGCAAGGGGATCGTAACACGAGTTATTTTCACTCAAAGGCTTCAAAGAGACAAAAACGAAATTACATTGCAGAATTGGAGGATAAATATGGGGTATGGAGAAAAAAAAGGGAAGAAATGAAAGAAGTGGTGATGGACTATTTTGAGGAAATTTTCGCTTCAAAGCCTCAATTAGAGATGCAGGAAACATTAGTGGCCGTTGGGAATCGGTGGACAAGGAAATGAATAACACATTAGTAGAGGAGTTTAGTCATGAGGAGATCCGTACAGCCCTGTTCCAAATGAATCCAACAAAAGCACCTGGCCCAGATGGTATGTCTGCTCTCTTTTATCAAAAGTTTTGGCCTTTGGTAAGTGAAAAACTAGTGAATGCAACGCTATGTTTCCTTAACGGAAGTGGTAACATTAAGACTCTAAACCACACACATATTGTTCTGATCCCGAAGGTCAAAAAACCCACTAAAGTTGTTGAATTCCGACCAATTAGCTTGTGTAATGTTGCATATAAAATTGTCGCTAAAGTCCTGGCAAACCGGCTGGAAAGGATTCTTCCTAGCATCATTACAGATTCGCAAGGTGCCTTCGTCTCAGGAAGCCTTATTTTGGATAACATCTTGATTGCTTTTGAAATTTTCCATCATTTGAAGAATAAAAGGAGGGGAGATCAGGGCCAACTAGCCCAGAAACTCGACATGAGCAAGGCATACGATCGAGTAGAGTGGAGTTTCTTGAACCAGATGATGTGTGCGATGGGTTTTCATACTCGATGGATATACTTAATCATGCAGTGCGTCTCATCGGTCTCCTTTTCAGTACTCATTAATGGGGCACCCACAGGTTACTTTCGACCAACACGTGGACTACGGCATTACCTATTCATCTTATGTGTAGAGGGTCTCTCTAGTCTCATATTGAAGGCTGTAGCTGACAAAAAGATCCAAAGGATAGCCGTGTGCAGAAATACACCCAGTGTTTTACATTTATTCTTCACCGTGATAGCTTGTTGTTTGCCAAGGCTAAGCCGAAGCAAGTTAAGGAGATTGGGCATATTCTTCAAGTGTATGAACAAGCATCAGGACAAAAGATCAATTTGGAAAAATCTTCCTTAACTTTTAGCAAAAATGTGAATGAAAGGATAGTCGGCGAACTTTGCCAACTGTTAGGTGTCAAAGCAGGGGCAAGCCAAGAAAAGTACCTAGGACTACCAATCGCAATCGGAAAATCTAAATCCCAAGTGTTTTCTGCCATTAAAGAGAAAGTATGGAAGAAACTCCAAGGATGGAAAGAAAAGCTTCTTTCATCGGCTGGGAAAGAAGTTTTAATCAAGGCGGTTGCATGAGCAATCCCAACGTATGTTATGAGTTATTTCCAACTCCTAGAGTCTTTCTGAGAGGAATTAACTCAAATGGTGGCACGATTTTGGTGGGGGCAGAGAGAAAAAGAAAGGAAAATAAATTGGGTTGGATGGAAAAAAGTATGTCTTCCAAAACTGAAAGGTGGAATGGGCTTTAGGGATATGAAGGCTTTCAACATGGCATTGCTCGCTAAACAAGGTTGGCGTTTCATCAAGAACCCTTCTTCCTTGGCTACGAAAGTTTATAAGGCTAATATTTCCAGAGTGCCAATTTTTTGGAAGCAGAACTTGGTAAGAACCCATCCTACCTCTGGCGAAGCATTTGGATAGCAAAGTGTGTTTTAGAAATGGGTACTAGATGGCGAATTGGCAAGGGCACTGATGTAAATGTGTGGAAGGATCGGTGGATCCCAAGACCAACCACTTTTAAGCCTTTTTCACCTATCGGTGGTGCAAGTCCAGTACTAAAAGTTGCAAATTTAATTGATCATGACACTATGACTTGGAAGGTACATATTATCCAAACACTCATGTTACAGTTTGAAGCAGAAGAGGTTTGCAACATACCACTTCCTTCTTGCCCTCAAGAAGATCAATTAATTTGGCATTACAAAAAAAAAAGGATAATTTTTACAGTAAAATCAACGTATCACCTATATCTTCAAGCTAGGAATAGGAGAAGTAACAAGAGCATAGGAGAAGCATCGGATGGACAACATACTCACAAAATTTGGAAGATCATATGGGGACTGAAGATTCCAAACAAAACAAAGATAATGTTTTAGCGAGCTTGCAAGAATGCGTTACCAAAGAGAAGCACATGTATCAATTCCTTAGATTTACTATGATGAATTTATGAATGCACATATTAGTTTAAAGAAAATATTCTCTATAAACAAACATTATTTTTAAGAAACGTGATAAAAGGTACTCTAACTAGGATAACAACCGATCCATAGTCTTAATCAAACTTTTGTACTCTCATTCTCCACTTTCCTCGACACAAAATCTTGTAACACTTGCAACATTTTAATTTGGATTTAGCAATAAGTTGCAAATATGATTGGTTGTTTCTTTTGGTCTTACTAAGTCTCACGATTCGCACGGGTGCTTGTTTGACTACTTGTCCAACTTTAAATATGCCTTAAGCAAAAAGAAAAGAAAATTGATACACGAGAGAACATAAACTCATATATTTGTCTTTATGCACATGTTTCTTAGTGTTTTTGATATTTTAGTGATGAAAGTAGAGTGTGAGCGGCAGAAAGATACGGACCTTTAATAAGATTACATCTTGCTTGTCAAATCTCTCATACTTATTGGTCAACATTATTAAGTCAACCAAAACACTTGAGCAAATATAATTAGGCTCTAAAATTTTTGATATAACAAACGCATTTTTTTATATCAAGTACATATTGTTAAAACAATAAAACTTAAAAGAATTAAAAATAAGTGAGTAGTTTTTAGGCCAACTTATAGTTAATGCATAATATTATTAGGCATCTATAGTTCATGTGTTCATAGTCTCTTTCATTGTTCTTTTTTTTTTATAACTTGGATGCTTACCTATAACGAGAGAAAATGTAAGAGTAAAAATAAGTGAGTAATTTTTAGGCCAACTTACAGTTAATGCATGATATTAGGCATACTAGTAAAGTGTACGTGCGTTGCACGTAAGCATCTACGTTTATTATCAAGATAAGTATAACTATCTAAACTAAAGCAATTCTAGATTCGCGCTTCACTTTGATAATTAGTTAATTACATTGACACAAAAACAGGGTACGTAAAAATTTGATTTTGACAACCTTAGTATGACCAATAAATCAACGTGTGAATGGCTAGATAATTATTCAAAAGTTTCACCTAATCAAGTGGTGCTTAAAATTAGCACAAGTTATTTATGTAAAAATGTCTAAGAGAGATCATTCTAAGTATCTATGCCCTTGAAAAGATCAATCAACATAAATGATTTCATATTATAATGTGCGAAGTCATATATATCATAATTCAACAAATGAATAATTTTCGAATCGTTTGGAAGTAACTCTCAAGAATTGGCCTCTTAATTTTCATTATGTTTGATGGATTGCGCACAATGCTCATCGCCCTGAATTCGTATTGTACTTTCTTCTAATACTTTCCATCCTTGAATTCTTTGGCCTTTCATTTCTTTTCCATCTTAATTAAGATATCGGTCTTCCAGTCCATAACATCAACCTTGTGAGATAAAAATATGTTAGCATTATGGGGGATATTTATTAACCAAAGTTACAATTTATTTCTCTATTGGATTATGTGAGCTTTGGCAAATTAATATAACCTGTTGATTTTTGTCACGAAGCATTTTCCTTTCACTACGATCTCACGTGAACTTATAAGAAAATCTCTGATATTATTTATGTATTCCTTTTTCCATGAATGATGGTATTAACCAAATAGGCAATAAGCAACATAATTCTTTAATCACCACTGGCCATATACCACATAAGTGACTAAAAGAAACACCATTTAAGCTATATTTCGCAATTAATTGATGCAATAGTGGTTCATAAGAAGAAAAAGTGCAGGAAGAGAAATTCATGTAATTTTGTGTTATAAGGTGTGAATTAGATTTGGCACAAGCCAAGGCCTTAAAGTCAAGCCAATTCAAACCAGATTCACAGAGCCTATGATCCCAATACCACCTAAAATCAAGCTAATATTGTTATTAATCCAACCTTTGTATCAAGGAGTCCTTTCTACCCCTTCTAGTAGAGGGTAATTTAGAATCTATGATAAAAAAAATCCAGAGAAATATTTTAAATAAAAAGGAAACAAAAGAGAAATTGTAATAATCAAATTCAAGATATGAATTAAGAGAAAAGTAAGACTTAAAGTAATTTCTATAACTCACATGCTTCTGCCATACTCCCAGATTCTTAAGAATAAATTGAGTCTGAGAAATCACTATTATGGATCCAACACAAATTGTTGCTCCAAACTACATGGAAGCATATAAATAGTAAATATACAAATACTATTTGCTATTTATCTATTGTGAGTATGAAAAGGAAACTGTAGTGTCAAACCTAAATGAAGCACCCTTAGAAGAATAATCAGAATGATCTTTGCTTGGGGCTGCATCAAGTAACAAATGTTCAAATTGTTGTCCATATAAATCTACAGCCAACCAATTCTCAAAAATTCTAATTATGGATGATGAGGAAGAATTGTCTTGTGGATGTGTAAATCAGGGTACACCATTTAATTGTCTCTCCATGTAATAATCTAGATAAGGTAAAGCAAAAGGTATCGGTGAAGATAAAGTTGTTACTGGTGGAGGCAATAATCAATAGGTTGGAAATAATTGTAACAATTAATTTCTGAAAGACATGGAGGGGAAGAGTTTGTAAGGAGTTTTTGCATTTATGGAGGAGTAAGGTCAAAACATTAAAGATTTGGTTGTCATAATAAAATTTTTTAAGGGTATTTGTGTCCAAAAAATAATTTACACTCATTCACACTTTTATAAGTAGTATAGATATAGTTCACGTGATCATTGTCTCTTTTCATAGTTATAATTTGGATCATTACTTACAATGAGAGAAAATGTAAGATGTAATGAAGTGATTGGCATCAAACAGTTATAATGTTAATGCATGATATTACTTATAATGTTAATTTGGATCATTACTTATAATGAAGTGATTGGCATCAAACACTCATAAAGAGTAATGTTTAGGCCAACTTACAGTTAATGCATGATATTACCTATAATGTTAATTTGAATAATTTGGATCATTACTTATAGAGTTAACTATGCCATTGACCACTGTACTATTAGGAAAATTTTACTTTGATCGCTGAACATCAATTTGTGTCAAAGTGACCACTGAATTTTTAAATTCGTTTCAATTAGGCCACTCCGTCAAATTGTCCTTGTTGTGGCTCCGTTAAGTCCATTTAGTTAGGGGCATTTATGTCTTGTTATCCTTTTTTTCCCTTCTTTCTTTCCCTCTTCTTTCTCTCTTTCCCCCTTGTCTATGTCTATCTCTCATTTCCCTCTCTGTCTCACACAAACACCCTTCCCCTTGACTCTTTCAAATATTCAAGTGCCCTAATTAATCTCTTTCTCAGAGCTAGTTGGACTTGGAGTTGCACCTGGTCCAATCCACAGTCCTCTGAGCTCATTTCAGTGCCTTCAACCAGAAAGCTCTCAAATTGGCTTGAATATGCTGTTGTTTGTGTGACTCTCCATTGTGTTCTTCATTTCTAACAAGTTTTTCTATTTGGAGATAAACTGGGTTGTCAACGAAGGCTGGTCCTTCTGCTTCCTCCATGTAGCATCCATCACGAGGGGTAGGAATCAAACTACTCATCTTCATTTCAGAATAAGGAAAGATGCCTGAATAAAGATTTTCAGTACCTGAAGTAGAAAGATCAGGCTGCCAAAAACTGAATCCATCAGTTGTGTCCAACCAAAACATCATAGACGAGCTCATCCATAATATCATAATCCATAGTATTGTCTGTAAGTGATCTCAACATGACATTAAGGGTAAAGGCACCACTATCCATTATGAACCTCCATTTCCTAAAACCTAGATCATACAATTGCAGAAAAGAAAAAAAAAGACATGTTAGGAAGCAAAACACGAAAAAGAGCGAGTATGAAAAACATAAGAGGAACTTCCAGGAAGAATATGTTTTCCCCACCTTCAAGTTCCAACTAATCCAAGTCACAGAAACATCGTTAACAAAATTTTTTGTGGAACTGCAAGTAAAACAAACACCAGGTTTGAAAGAAGAAGGAAAGTGGGGTGGCTGGGGGGGGGAGGTGGGTGTGTGTTTGACAGTGTACGTGACTGTCATGTGTGTGTGTGTGTGTGAAACTGTGCTTGTGCTCCCGCACGTTTGTGTCTCTGTCTGGTGTGACTGTGTTCATGTTGTGTGTGTGTGTGTGTGTGCTAGAGAGTGTGTGTGTGTGAGAGAGAGAGAGAGAGAGTGTGGGTGTGACAGTGTGTGAAGAATGAGGAAGAAGAAGGTAAACAGTTAAAAGACAATTTTATCCCTAAATTAACGGACTTTGATTGACAGAAGCTAACGGAGTGACCTTATTGAAACAAATTTAAAAATTCAGTGGTCACTTTGATACAAATTGATATCCAGTGACTAAAGTAAAATTTTCCTAATAGTACAGTGATCAATAGTGTAGTTAACTCTTACTTATAATGAAGTGATTGGCATCAAACAAACCAGTAGAAATGGATCTTTTCTCAGATATATCTTCTTAGATCATTACGGCCAACAAATTACCATCACCAACAACAAAACAACTGTTTTAACCCACCGTCAAATTTAACGAGTCCAAAATTGTCAGTCTCATAGTTACTCTCACATCACAGTCCATGATGTATCGGAGACTGTTATAAACTCATCGAAAGCTACCTAATCTTAAAGAATTAGAGAAAGAAAAAAAGAAACTTGTTGGAAAATTAAAAAAGTTTTGTTTTTCAGAATCAACGTTGTAAACTCCTCCAATCACCATGATAGTTATCTCTCTGTTCCAGCTCCGCCAACATTTTTCCAGCGGCAGTTGGTGGAGGGAGAAAGGAGCTTCTTCTTTTTTAAAAGAGTCAACATTCAGTGGTACTTATTTATACGTTGGTTTAAGAGCAATATTATAACACTCTTATCAAGTGATAGAAAAATACTATTTGCACTCTCTCATGTATTTCTTATTTTTTTTTCTTGCTAAAAAAATATAGTTTAAAGACAATTGTAACTTTTTAAGGACGAAAGCATCTTTTTATGAAACCCATATTAAAATCAAATTCACATGAACAACTCTAAACCTTTTGTGGACTAAAACGTCTTTTATGATATGGTGCTGATAGTTTTGACTTGTTTTTGGTGGTCGTTGATAGAAGAAAAGAGGCGATGGATCTTTTGGACTAAAGCGTCTGTCTGGTGACTTACTTTCTTTCCCTCTTCTCTCTAAAAGTTAGAATAAAAAATATATAATATATCACTTAAATTAAATTATGTGGACTTAGAGAGTACTCTGTACGAGTAGACCTGCGACATTTCCGTAAGAACAAACTTTGACTGCTACCCCGATTGTAAGAATCTTCCTCCAACTCCATATATAGTGACAATTAATAGTCGTTAAATGTCTTTAATGACTTTTCTGTTAACACTTTTAGCGACAACTCTTAACAGCACCTTTTTGCGTTACTAAATAAAAATTATTAAAAATATTCAGTAACCATCAATTATCGCTACATGGAGAATAAAAGGAAGATTCCTTCAACCCGGTAGTACCCAAATTTTTTCCTAACATGGGAAAACACCGGTGTTCCCCCCTCGACTAAGTACAGACTTGTTTATATGCGCCATGCGGACACACGCTCAACTGTAACCAGGTTTAGGGTTTCGTTTATTTCTATCCTCCTCCGTCGGCTTCAAATCTACATCCTAGTGCCACCTTCTTTCAGCGACTATGGGGTAAGAACTCGATCATATCTCGGATATGCACCAATCTGATATTTGTGTATTCATGTACTCGCTCTGTTTTGTTGGATGTTTTCTATCTTGATTTTAAAGAATTCTATGATTGATTTACATACAAGCATGCATTGACTTCACTCATTATTTTTACCCTAACCTGACGTATCAAACGGTTCTTATTTAATCTATGATTCCTATTTGAGTTCAGTTCGATGTTAAATGTGCTAAATCTGTTCTGGAATCAAGAAAAAGTCAAAAGAGGAAAAATTAATGGAGCGGAGGGAGTAGTGATTTTATCTTTTGTTAGCTAGATTTACTAATGCAGCGATACATTTGTTAATGCTCTATACTTGGTTTGTGAGAAATGACTGGGAAGATATAATGCAACATTGTAACTTATATATTGAAGAGTTTTAAGAAGAAATAGTTAGGCTTGCGACTTCTTAGCTTGTAGTGACTTCACACTAAAAACAGATTCGAGTGTGCTGCTGTGGTTTGTATCGTTGAAGGCACACTAATATGCATCTTTGGAGATGTAATATGCATTTGTTCATGTAGGGAACATCTGTTATGGTAGAACAAATGGTCTGCAAACTACACTGAAGATAATCACTGAATTGACAAAATATGGTAGAGTACTTTTGAAGGTAAATGGAGGGGTTTCTCTGTGATGATTACAAATGATGACGAGTCGGAACTATATCCATTTCATGGACACCTTGACGACAAATCGAGGCATTTGTCTGAGAAGAACCCCATTTTGAGAAACTAGATCTGATGCTTGGCTTAGAGATGGTCCGATACGAATGATAAGAGCCAACCCTATTTTATATGTTTCTTTTTGGGCTTTAGCAGCTGCTTGGGTAAGGTGCGTTTTTATTGAAAATGAGCATTCATAGTCATACTTGACTTAAGATAACTTTGGATGTATGGAGGGGGGAGGGGGGAGGGGTTGGGGGAACACTTGAAACCCATATAAGATTAGTGAAATAGTGGCAACGGGTAGAAAAAGGTGTTGTTCTTGTAATTTTTATGGTTGATTCAGCTGAATTTGGTGAAGCCTATATAGAGTTTTGGATAGCTTTGAGCTGGTATACTTTTCGTATACGTGGGTTTCACCCCCATTTATCGGTGGCGTTTTTGTTTATCTGTTTACTTGTCTAAAGAAAAAAGTGTATGTTTTACATTCTGACCAATCATAGCAATGGGGATACCTGGGGATACTTCTTTGGTTGAGTTCTCGAGCATATTTAGTAATCAATCTGAGATGCACTTTTCTTTATTTTAGGTTCTCTAGTACAAGGCAGCAATCAGATTAAGATTCTCTTATGACGGTTTAATGTACACGAACATTTTTCGCACGATGTAGATGAGCACGCCATTATTATGATTGAAAACACGAAGGAAAAATGTTTGTGTCTAACTGATTGGATATAACTTGAAGGCATATCATTAATTTCCCAACTAATGATGTGAAGTTCGTCAAGTTGATAGGGCATAATTGTGTGGTTAGAGCTGATAATTACATTGGTAGCTTTGGCACAGAACTGATTGGTATAATATATTAGCAACTTTGTATTCATGAGATGCACTTAGATGATATATTCATATATTAATCCTGACTGGTTTGGACTAAGACTAATTACGTTGATTGGTAATTGTTATGATTCGGTCTCATTTGATGCACTTTTGAGTAATACGAAGTAGGTCAAATTTGCATCTAAAATGCTTTTTTCATCCAGTTACTGGTTTTTGATCAAAGAAAAGTTTTTGCAGGAAGACTCGTGGAATGGGAGCTGGTCGCAAGCTGAAGTCCCACCGTAGGCGCCAAAGGTGGGCTGACAAATCGTACAAGAAGTCTCATCTCGGAAATGAATGGAAGAAGCCATTTGCAGGGTCTTCTCACGCGAAAGGAATTGTGTTAGAAAAGATGTAAGTTTGGTGTTACACTTTTGTCGTACTTGAACATGACTTGTGAAACGGCATGAATGCGGGACTGACATATGGTTGAATGGCTTCTGCAGTGGGATTGAGGCTAAGCAGCCGAATTCTGCTATTAGAAAATGTGCTCGTGTGCAGCTGATTAAAAATGGGAAGAAGATTGCGGCTTTTGTACCTAATGATGGTTGCTTGAATTATATTGAGGAAAATGTATGTTCTTTTGAAGATTGACCAAGTATGCTATACTGAAAAATGAAAATCAACCTGAAAAGGAAACCATTTTGAGGATACATTTCCTTCTGAGGACCGTCCAATGAACTGTTGAAATGTCATTTCTCTTGAACTTCCTTGAGTTGTGTGAAACTGTGGCTCTTTGAAAGCAATTAAGTTGGGATCCATCTATGACTGCCTTGTACATAACTGTTGCTGTGATTTATGCCCTTTGCAGGACGAAGTGTTGATTGCAGGATTTGGGCGGAAGGGGCATGCTGTTGGAGATATTCCTGGAGTTAGATTTAAGGTTGTAAAGGTATCTGGTGTATCACTTCTGGCTCTTTTTAAAGAGAAAAAGGAGAAGCCAAGGTCTTAGGTCAAATGGAGAAATTATACCAAGGGATTTGAATATGGTTCTTTTCTGTCTACATTTTTTGGTTTGCTTAGAAAAAAATGTTGGCACTCTTTATATGTCTTTTACGACCTATTCTTTTACCCTATGTTAAAGAGTCAGATTTCGTATTGACTGCATCAATGTTGTACTCGAGTGAGGGTTTGCCAGCCATGGAATGTGCCAATTGATGGATATTTTGGTTTCGTCTTATGTTAAACGGAAGACTTGCACACGAATCTTTCAGGGAAGTAGTACAAGGACTTTCAAGGGCCCTTTGAAGTCGATATTGCTACATCCTTATAAAGGAGTTGTTATCAGTTCACCATGACATGACCTGTGTGTAGTGTATTTATATTGTTTGGAGCCTTCACCAGGATTTTCTCCTGTTTACCCGGGCTTACCATCTTGAAGGCCTGATAAACCTTGTCAAACGGCATCTGCATTTTTGCGTGATGGTAATCTGTAAACAAGCTTAACATTCACGTTAAAGTCGTTGATCTCAACTTGAGTCAAAATCGTGCTTGTTTAGCGGCCTCCTAATATCATTGAGCCTTGTTTCATCAGGGATGTGTGTGTTTGTGAGAAGATTGAAACCCTTTGGATGTTGTGTGGCTGGTACTGCTCGAATTTTAGTACGCATAGGCATCCTGAAGTCTTGAAGAATACTATTGAACCTTCTTTATTGGGCTTACAGGCCCGTTGTAATCCAAAAGAAAAAAAATAAAATAAGCTAGGGTGACTGTTAAACCTTACTGCCAAAATCTCAAGTAAGTTACAACTTTCCCTTCCAATGGTGGTTCCTATGCAGGACCAGTTGCATAGTGAAGTTCATCATACGAATCCGTTTGAGATAAACAACCAGCGAATTTCAGCCACCAAGAAATATGAAGTGTTTATTCTGGTGATTCTGCACTTATTGCGCCACTTCTTTATGCATGAAATGCAATTAAATTTCGTCGTCTCTGGCTTTAGTTACAGCGTTGTCTTCTCAATAAGCCCTGCATAATCTTTTCAGATGGAATGCCAACCTTGGTCAAAGTGGTAACTAGAGGACTATCTACAGAACCTACTCTTATGCAAACAAAATGTGCGAGTGTGAGTGAGCGCGCGAGCTGCTGACCCAAGGTTTACAGCTACAAATGTTCATAGCTTGAGGAGAGTACTTGTGACTTCAAAAAGCTCAGCTGTTCTCTTTGTCAGTGCCTTCGGAAGCAGGAAACATCGATGCCTTTGCAGCCCTTCTGATAAATGATCCACTTCTATTCCAGATAGAAGTTTTGTCCATAAGTGGAGTTCTCGTCTGGGGTATCATCTGGGTAGTTGTAGAACGAGAGAGATGACTGGGCTTCCAAAATGTTTTAGGGAAATCCTGCCGGTCAGGAAGGTGCTCCCTCTCGAAGAATGAAAATGTGGGTGCATTTTGATCGTCTTCAGGGTAATTGTCGCAAACTTGATGAGTAGAGTGACCTGGTTTCTCCTGGAGCTCTATTACTACGTCCTTGCTAAGATCAATGACCTCAAAATACCTGCTCAAGTCATTCCAACTCGGTTATACTTCTTTGCTTGTTCTTCTGCAGATTATTCTCAAGATGGTGCCCGCTGGCTTCATCATTTTCTTTCTTACAAGGATAGGAAGCTTCTGTTTGGACACCGGAATCATCTCCCATCTCATTCTGCGATATCTGTTTGGTTCTACTTGCTGCCTGCAAACTGCGGCTCAGGCCAACTTTTCTTCTATCGCATTCCTCACCCTTCGAACTAGAGGTCAGGCCAACTTTTCTTCTGTCATGCTCCCCAGCACCAAAATTCCTAGTTTTTGAGAGGCTTTTCAAGTCAACTGCGGGAGACGGAAAACTCTGAGCTTCTGTGCCAGAGCAATTTCTAATGGTTCTTAGAGTGCCAGACACTTCTGGGGAAGCATTGTCCAACCCGTGAAGCCGAGCATATTTTGGCCTAATACAAGGAGCAGGATTCTGTCCACCAGTTTGCTGAGAACCAAGTCTAACGTTTGCGGTCTGTGATAAAGTGTTAGCACGTTGAAGCTTACGGAGAACTTTTTCATTCATAGCCCTGCCAGAATCGGGCAGAGGACTCTGCTGAAATTGTACATCTCCTCTACTTGTTGGCACCGTGGATTTATCCTGACAACAAAAACTTCATGCAGTTGGCTCACGAAGAAAGTATACCCATGCTGGTAATTATAACGAAAAAATGGAACTTCAAAGATGTAAACTGAAATAGAAAGAAACTAACTTCATCAAAAAAACCTATCTTTGGTGATGGCATCCGAAGACAAGAAGGTTTGACATGTTTTGTTGGTTCGGCAGAAACAGGATTAGTTCCTCTTGTTTCTCTTTCCGTACATTGATTTGTGAACCTTTTATCCTGAATTCCTTCAGAAGTAAGGAATTGATCTTGCGAGTAAGATTCAAAATCTAATTCTTGAAGAGTTACCGTATCAAGACTGCGAGTAGAAGCTGATGACAGTGACTCTGAGGACCATAAGTCGAAGGAACTATTGGGCGATGTGCAAGGAGAATGGCTTGACATCAAAGATGAGTGGGTTGAGAAATCAGAAGATCCCAGTTTATTGTTTCTGGAACTCACTTTTTTTCTCATAGAGTTTGACAGATATCTATAAGATGAAACACTAGCAGGTGTGCCAGATGAGGAGCAAGAACCAATCGATTTTTTGGTAGCAGAACAAGAAACTGAAGAAAATGACTTGGGGGGCGGTGTATAGTAAGAGGTAGAATGTACACTATACGAGTCCCCTGAACCAGATGTCTTGGACAGCTTCGCATCCTGTCCTGCAAAATAGCGTAAATATTGATTCAAATCCCATTTCAAAGAGGAAGGAATAAGCTTAGAAATGAAACTGTGCACCTAAATGCTTCTTACCAGATCCAATCTTTGCAGTTTTATTTCCAGTTTTGGCACAATAAGGAGCATGCGAAGAACATTTCGTTTGTTTTGCTGAGATGGGGTTCACATGGCCTAAGATCTTGGGCACCTTACCAAAGGGCCGAGTAGATTCTCCACTCCTAGCAGGATGCTTTATCAGTAAACAGTCACACAAGTCAGTTATATCAAATCATATAGTTCCAGTCCATTGTACACCATCATAACATACAATTATGCCTTCAAGAAGATCACCAATCTAAAGATAGGCCGCGGGGATGTTCTTTTTTCCACTTTATAATATCAGCTAGAGTTATGTTAATATATGTGGTGAGACACTCTGAGTGAAATAATCATTTCTTCTACTCAGCTAACACTTGCCTGTAACATCTGTGAACGATTGACAGAGTCCTTCTGAACTTTTTCTGGTCCTTGCAATCTGACACTTTGCCTTTTGGAAGCTGGCAGCGATTTCTCCTGGAATTTCGGTAGAAGAAACTTCATTTCTACAAGAAATATTATACCCTTTCAAATGAAGTATTACGAAATGGTGCATACCCTGTTTTTAGAGATAACATTGAAGTTCTTGGAGGCTGTAAACAAAACCAACGACGTAATTAAGCGTAGACATGACAGGGAAGCATACAGGACAACATGGACTATGCCTTGTTGGTCTGGAAGTAAACAAACATGCCTCCTTGAGCTTAAGAGCCAGATTAAAAACTATGATACACTTTTACATATTTGAGTTCAATGCTTGAATCAAAATATTCATTGGATTTTTGCTTATGCAATCGCCGTAGGACTTGATTTGTGCCTCAATTAGATGACAGGGGAAGCCTGAATGCAGACCATCATGCAGAGGCACCTCCCATGAGGACAAGTACCCAAACTCCATTATTCTTACCAGGGGTTTTCTTTGTGCCTGCTTGCCCAAATCCCAATTTCCATCTAGCTCTAGGGACATTGAAGATGTTACAAATTTTGTCAATGGAAGCTCTGATATCTTCAAACAGATTCACCTCCGAGTTCTCCACAAAGAAGCCATCACCGTCTAATGTAGATTCTGATCCAGCAGATTTCCGCACCCGCATATCTTCTCGAATCCCAGGTAACGAATACATCTTGAATCCTTTATTCAGGATAGATAATTCATCAGGATCCAGAACACCTGAGGAGACAGGTACAAAGGTGTTTAAAACTTCGTTTCCTTTACTAGCTAAAACAGTAACACAAAGGCAACTTGATTAAATTGCAAGTGATCAACGAGCACCTGCACTGGTGAAGAAGGCACTATCCCAAGCTAGACTTTTGCGTAAGAAACTCGACCTTCTTGGCTGCATCAAATCTGGAAGTGAGAAGTGCTCCCTTTGCTGTAACACTTTTGCTTCGTTTTCAGCTTTTGGAGAACTGGAATTCCCAAACATGTCAAAATTCTCCAATATAACTGTGAAAGGGTTCAAGAACATATTTTAGGCAACAACTGAGTAAAAGAGTAGGCAAATGGAAAGTGTATTTCCAGCTACTATAAATTCATAAGTTTCTTCTTGATAAGCACAAATACATTAGAAGACCCCAAGGGGGGTGAACCCACTACGTAAAATTCATAAGTTGTTGTATTTTTAAGCACAACAAAAAGGCAATTGGCATCAGGTAGACAATTTTTCCGTAATTTCATCAATTTGATCGTAGAACATAGTTCGCCTTACCAACAGTACTCGAACGCAAGTGTTGTCCCAAAATTCAAAACAAAATATTGGAGGACTGTAAGTTAAGCTATTCGTGAACCATGCCAAGTTCACAATTGTGATCTATCGTATTTGCTGAACGTTAATCCGTGAGGTCATGGATGTTGCCTTGATCCATGGTATATATTCTACTATTCCACCAAAAAAAATGAACCATTTCAAGTTCACTTAAAATTCCCTCCCCCGACTCCTCACAAAAAAACAATGCATAATAGGAACAAAAAAACCAATTTGCAAGCGTTAATTACCAATTGATCTAAAAACATTGACGGTTAGAGTTAGACAACGAGCATCGACGCACAAAAATGAACCGACTAGTATTACACCTCCGATTACGACGATACGAAGAATGAGCAATGACACAGAATTCGTAATCAAAACCTTTTAGTTATACGACCAGTTACAGACGGAAAGAGGACCTGAGAGTCGAAGGTCGTCGGGAGAGTCTCGAAAGGGAAAATCGATGAGGAAATCGTCCTCCGTCGTTACGTCGATCAATTCCAGCTCCTCTTCCACTTCAACGCCAATCTTCTTTTCACCTCCACGCTCCATCTAAGCAAGTCGATTACAGCTCCACAAAACTCATCTGCTTCCTGAGCGTCTTCTTAATTCTTATAGAAGTTGGAAGAGTTGCAGCGGGAGAATTTTGAATTTCGAAAGGGATTTAATTAGTGATTAAGGGGTGTGATTATAGAATGATTTGGCTGTTGATTCTGGAACGTTTAGGACAAGAATTAAGAAGATAGTGTGCTGTCTGCTGTAAAGCGTGCGCCGTTAAGTGTTCCGCCCACTGCACACACGTGTGATGGGTGTACGTAGTATCTGAAAGCGGAGTGGTATTTGTCGCAATAAATTTTACAAATGCCGGTATATGGTGCAAATATTAATTGTTTAAAACGGAAAAGAAACGAACTTATGAACAGATTGGTGATGTAGCACTCATTTATTTGTTAAACAAATTGATTTCTGGACAAACGAGCTTAATTTGATCATCAACCGTTCATCGAGAGACCTAGGTTATTATATTTTTCTACTTTATACACATACAACTATCTTAACGTATTATGATTGTTAATTTAAATTCAAACCGTTATCAAGTTAAGATTTGAAATGTCTAAAATTGGGACAGTTTAGTTACTCCTTCCGTCTCAGATCACATACTTTTGTATGCAGATTCATAATTTAATTCATATATTGTGTGTTTTTCGTTCTACCATTCAGAGAGAATAGTAGAAGAAAGTGAGTAAGGAGAGAAAGGAAACGAATTAGTGAAGTGTTAAATTTGGAGAGATAAATAGAATAAAAAAGTGTATGAAAAAGTGGATTAGAAGAGACAATAAATTGATAGAAAGTTAAATGTGAAAAGAAAAATTAAATAAAAAAATATAAAATGAGTAAATATAAAAATTACCTAAAGAATTTTTCTTAATTTGAAAAGAGAGCAACTTTTAAGGGACGACAAAAAAAAACATGATCAATTTTTGTGTGACGGCGACAGTATGTGAGTGAAGCTTATCATTGAATAGAATCGAACGCGTGAGCTCAAACTCGAAATTTCTCAGTTTGCCTCGATTACTGTTTTTAAATTAGAAAAGTTTGATCTGACAAATGAAAAGAAGTCAAAGAATCGAAAGGTCCATTGGCTTTACATGTTACATGGCAATTTAAAACTTGCCTCCTGTCTAATATATTATCTTAAGTCGAATCTTGTAAAACCTTGCATATTTTTTGTTGCAACCATAAATCTCATGTTATTTTCGGAGGCTCAGCACACCTTGTGTTTGTATGTAATCGTTAGTTCTTGCTGAAATTGGTACACGTATAGTTAAGTAAGAAATTATTTTGACCTCCTAATATACAATTGATCTCTTTATATATTACTAGTATGAAGCACATGCGTTGCGTGAAGATGTGGTCGAGAGTAATTTTTGAGATGATATTATTAGTTTTTTGGGATTAATAAAATAACTCAATTATGTTCTTATTTCTTTTGTGATTTATTTTAGAAGAAATTTATATTTGGTTTTTTGCAATTCTAATCAGCTTAACATTTGATTATTTTTTTTGTAGGCTTCGGATTAAAGAAATGTTTGATGGTGCTGCTAAAAAGAAAAGTAAATTGAGAAATTAAAAGAATGAATCTACGTCGTTGTTTTTGTAATATGTTTAATTGGTTTATGGTATACACTTAATACTTGTAATTATCAAGACCGCTTTAACTGCAACAACTGAGCAGATTTTCATTTCAAATTGGCATCATATTTAAGCCTTGTTTTTTTTTTTTTCATTTTTAATGCATATTTAACCTTGTTTTTCATTTTTTCTATTCTTATTTTTCCATTTTTTTCTTAATTGATTTTCACATATATCAGTTTCTTTGTTTTGTTTTTATTTTTCAGTTTTTCAGTTTTTTAATTAGTTAATTGTTTGTTAACCCAAAAATACAAGAAAAAAGAAAAATCGCAATTCTTATTTACATTTTGTTCTTCACTATTTATTTCATTTCAACCAAATTAAAAAAGGGAATAAAAATATTTTTTTTATTTTTCTTTCTCATCACACTTTAAAATTTTCAATGTTTAGAATAGATTTATAACCCAATGTTCGTTTAATTTTTTCATTTAATTTCAATTAAATTTAAAAGGGAGTCATGAAAGGAGAGGGTACTAGTGTTATTGACATAACTAATATATGACATACTCGTCCAAAAATAATTTATAATATTCGTACTTTCATAGGTGGTATAAATATAAATATTTACTAAGTCAACATTAGTCCATAAAATGCATTAAGCTGCAAATAAGGAGTATATATATATATATATATATATATATATATATATATATATATATATATATATATATATATATATATATATATATATATATATATATATGTCGAAACTGAGAGAACAATGTAACATTCTTTTTCCTGCTTGACATGTCTCTCTTTATGCCATTTGGCATTCAACGAATCATATAAATTTTATTTTTTCTCTCTTTCAAGCCATCATGTCCCACTTAAAAACAAATCTCTATCTTTATACATCATTCTACTCTATTTCTTATTCAAATATTAAAACTTTTCATTATTTTACACAACTTTAACATGTTTTTCTAATCTGGCAAAATTAATCTCCCAGCTTTTACTTTATTCTAAATCATATAAATATTATATATATAATTATCTCTCATATTATATTTTTTCTTATGTTGCATAACTTTTTATACTATTTTAGGTGAGTTTTATTATTAAAAATCTCAACACATGGATTCTTAATATTGTTACTAAAAATTATAAAAAAAACTCGTAAAAAGATAAAAATATCATTATTTTTTTTATTAATATTTGATATATAAATATAAAATTTTAATTAGCTATTATTTATCACGTGTGTAACGCACGGAGTTAATATAAGTTGATATACAGAGAGGAGTGAAGTCGGTGAACTAGCATTTCAATGTGTATAATTGTACCCTGTGGAACAGTCAAAGTTGCCGTAGACCCCCCCACAGTTACAGAAAATGGGCACCTTAGACGGAAACCGTTAAATATGTCAGCGCTGGTCTCACGCGGGCTCACTAACGATTTCTTTTTATAAATGACATTTTTGCCCCTTGTCTCCAGAAAAGAAAATCAGAAAAAAACACCCTAATTCTAACCACCCACCCCCCCGCCACCAAAACCCATCCCCCAACCCAATTCTGTCAACTCCCCCGACCACCCGACCACCGCACCCCTTCATTTCCCCGTCTGCCACCCTCTTCCCTGTCGCCGCACCACCCTCCCCCTTCCCCTTCACCGTCGCAGCGACCGCCCTTCCCCTTCCCCGTCAATGCGATTCCCAAGGCCCCGTCGCAGCGACCGTCCTTCCCCTTCATTTCCCCGTCACCGCGATCCCCCTTCCCCTTCCCCTTCCACGGCATTGATGAAATTTTGAATTGAATTGAAATCGGTAGTGTGGGTTTGCCAGAGGGCTTGCCGGCGTGGTGGGGTGGGTTTGCCAAGGGGCTTGCCGGCGTGGTTGGGTGGGGCTGGGTGAGTCTGTGGATGGTGCGCCGGAGAGGCTGCCGGCGGCGTGGGGTGAGGATGACGCTTGGGCTGCCGGCGGCGGGGTCAGATTGCTTAAGGCAAGAGAAACCCTAATTTTCAAATTAGGGTTTTGAAACCTAATTTTAAGGTTTCAAAACCCTAATTTTTAAATCAGGGTTTCAAATCCTCTAATTTTAGGATTTCAAAAGCTTAATTTGCAAATTCGTTGTTAATCCTAACGGCAATCGCAGTTCCTTTTTTTTTTTTAACTCCCTGGTGGTCGGAGAAAAAGACTAGTGGTTGTGTTCAGTGAAGTGGTTGTGCTCAGTGAATCACCAATTGTAGCGGGGTTGACCAGAGGAGGAGGGTCATGCAAAAATTGTAATTTAAATTTGAGGCGGGGAAATTGCACACCATGCATAGTACAGGGGGTCATTAGCTAATAAAGAAATAAGGGTATTTTGGTCATTTCACGCTATTCATAACGATTGGTGAAGGTGCCCATTTTCTGTAACTGTGGCTTAACTTTGAAGTGGATCACTCAAATCACAACGCTGTAAAGTAGATAGGTTTCTATTTCCCCTAATATAAGTTGATATACAGAGAGGAGTGAAGTCGGTGAACTAGCATTTCAATGTGTATAATTGTACCCTGTGGAACAGTAAAAAGTCTGCCGTAGACTTGGTCCGCTTTCACGAGTCTATCTCGCTGACGTACGCGCCCAATGTGTCCCTCTGGTCTCGCCGGGCTCGCACGTTAGAGCTGCCGCCTGTATCCTCCGCCCCCACCACCACGATCACCTTCTCCTCTTTACATCTGTGCATAGCACCCAGTACTCCCACCTGCAAAACACATACACAGACACATTTTTATTCACATGGCAGCCAATCAGTTCCGAGCTCCAAGAATCCCAGTCTCCCACCCAATTACCATCGCCACCCGAAAAACCTGCGTCGCCGCCCAATCAACCCTCACTCGGAACACCATCAAGAAGCTAGTAATTAGAGCTTCAATGAGGACGACATTCACAAAGGCGACAATAAGACCACCGTCGATCAGGACATTTCTCAAACACCCGGCGAGCACAATTCCAAAGGCCCCTCCGCCATCGATTGTGCTTCGAGAGATTCGAAATCGCATCAAAGTAAGAGATTTTCGTGTTGGGTATCCGAGAAATTTGTCAGGAATGATGGGAAATGAACTTTCTTGGTCTCTGAAGGGCTTTACTTATCATTGGTGCTGATGCTGTGTGATTTTGTGGGTGTTTTTAGGGCCTTTGTCTGCGATCGACTTGTCAAATTCTGCTAGGGATGGGTCTCGGATTCGGGTTGCTTACCAGGCATGAGATTGTTGCTTGGTGGAATTACATTACCTTGCTTCCAAAATTTGAGTCCTCTTGACCTTTTAGTGAATTTCTACGTCCAAATCGAGCACAAAGTCATCGACTTTACTTATTTTTACCCCATTTTGACTTGTCAAATAAGACTTTATGTGGTCTTTAACCAATATGTGATTAAGGAATTTAACTAAACTGGGGGACTCAAGTTGCGGAACAAAGAGAGTAACTAGTATTATCCATGAGGGGTTTTCACTAATTATCTAGCTTTTCTTCTATTAAAGGGAGTAAGTGGTGCATATAGCGAGTCTGCGGCCGAGAAAGCGTATCCAGGTTGTGAAGTCGTCCCTTGCGAACAGTTTGACATTGCCTTTCAGGTGATTATCTTCTTTTTATTAAGATTGGTGAATCTCATTTTGGTTATCTGGAATGTGTGACGTTTCTTGAACACAATGCAAATTGTCACTCAAAGAGTGTTACGACGCTGAATGAAATAGGTTTAAATATTTCCTTAGGAAGTGAATAATCGATATGATCAGATTTGACCCTTCAAAGATTGCAAGTTTTGATGCCAACTCAAAAATGATACTCCCTCGTTTCAGAAGTTCTGCTGTTTTCTCTTTTAAGGATCTTTCAAAAATTTGTCCCCTTACTGAGTTAGACATGAAAGGCCATGATATGTCCATTTGTACTCTTTATTATGGTAAATGTAAACCATTCAACCAGATTATCAAACACTGTTAATCCAGTAATATTGAGATGGAAGTCAATGTGGTGTCCACAAAGGCATACGTTAAGTTGTGACTGGAGGAAATGGTCTGTGCATTTTTTTTCCACGCCTGCATAATACAGTAATTTTTGAGTTTTCAATGCTGTACTGGGTAAGTGAAAGATGTTGGTGGGCATTTAAATCATTAGGAGATCTGTTAGCGCGTGTTGTGTTTGTGTGATTGTTGGGTTACTACAACAGCTGCTTGGATGGTGGTGGAATATTATGTGGCAGTCCTCTTTAGTGATGTGGTTTCCTTTGAATCATGTGTCTAATAGATCTTTAGGAATGACAACATGCATGAATTTTGTCTGTTTGGTCTGAAAAAACTGTAATGAATGCACTTATTTTATAAAAATCATTGACCTAAGAGAATATCCATATTGGGTTGAGTTCCTCGAAATACTTTGACCTATAAATATGACCCTTGACGCTCATCCAGGAAAAAAGTACTAAAAAGGAAAGCTTTGTGGACTATTCAAGTCTCTACTCTTTCTTCATCTAGCACGTCCAAATAGACTTGAAGCTTTTGCATTGCTGATGAGCTTTTGGTGAGGAGTGCTTTCGATAAAGACGCCAATGAGCTCTCCGTATGAAAAGTCCTTTCCATAAAGCCAGCTAAGGCTTCTGGAAATTTCATTCGGACTGGCATTCACTTTTTCGACCTTCATCTTGACAGTTGCGGTTTTTGTCATTTTCGCCTTTTGATAAAATGTAGTGAAGGAAGAAGACCTGCGAGGATGCCGAAAAGTTCCCTATGAAATTTGATAGATAAATTAAAAGGGAGGTGCTTTATACAAAATTGAGTAATGAGGGCAACCTTACCTGCGCCCCTGATGCAGACAAATGGCAGACATCATTAAACATATTCAAAAGATGTGGAAAAGATGCTTTGAAGGCTCAAGCATTAACGAGGCTCATGGGGGATGGTGGGGAGCCTACTTGGGACGTTTATTAGTCGTTTAGACGTTGTTAAGAGTCTCTTTCTTATCATATGCTTTACGACTACCAAAGTTTTATTCCGCTGGCTTTCTAGATCTCAAAGCTTACTTAGCCCTGTGGTAATTACTCATCACCTATTAGATTACTTCGCTATGAAGTACTTAATAATCTTCTTGAGGTTCCTTCGCCTTTAGGCACTTGGCTACTAAGGAACATCCTTTGTGTTGGTTATAAGTAGGGCTTTGCATAGCTGCAACTTTAGCATAGAAGACTTGTGTGATGCGGAAAAAAAATGGATATAATGGGAATGGGCCCCTAAATGAGAAATCGAAGTAATGCATCTAAAGTTTAAATGCTTGACTGTGTGAATAAATTGCCCAAGAACACTCAAAAATCTGAAATGAACTGTCAATAGCAGTGAACGTCTCCATCATTCATATAGGAAATTACAAAAACCCTAAATTGGAGCAAAATGATGGGAATCCTTAAAAGTATTCAAACCTGAAGTAACCTGCAAACTGCTAAAATATCTCTAAGATTACTTGGACATTCAAAATCTTACTAAAATATCCTAGAAATAATACTAAACTTGAGATTACAAAGAAATCTTTTATCAGAACATCAAGTCCACAAAAACTTACTCAAGGATCCAGTTTTTCCAGCTTTTTCATCTGTTTCACTGTGATGACAAGGACTTTCTTCAAAGTGTTCTCTTTCTTCTGGTTGCAAACAATGGGGAGCGTTGGAGAATGTGACAAGCTTTGTTCATGTCTTCTCTCTTATCTTGTTATATCTTCACATATATACATAAAAAAAAAGGGCATGAAAGATAGCAAAAGCAAATCTGGAAGTGATTAGTCTAGATGACCTTGTGCAGTTTCCTAACTAGCTTCACTTTATTTATTCAGGGGATGAATAAAGTGGATCTCATCGTTATCAACTGCTAAAACTTACCAAATATCCATGGTAGGCCTGTAAAGTAAACCAAACTACTGAACTCAACTCAAAGTTGTTTGTCAAGGCTTGTTAACTTACTAGGCAAGGACTTTTTTTGTGATCCGCTCAAAAGATAAGCAAGCAGAGCTTGAACATCTTAACACTCCGGTCACATGTGCTCTGGCGTTAACACAGTAAGGATTTTTTGCTGTATAAATACAGTGCAAACCTTGCTTCCGTCAGGCATGTGTCTCCTTTTGCCTCTTGGCGCCTGGACTCCAGGAGCCCCTTGCTCCTCAGATGTGGGAGCCCTGTTTGAAGGAGCACTCAAAACTGAGAAAAAAAGGAGACAACTCTTTGGAAACATGCTCCCATGCTTCTCAATACCTGTCACCACCTAGTGGATTTCTCTACTTCTTTAATCCAATATCTCACCCCTATGGGGTGCTTTTCTTTTGCTCTGATTTATCTTCTTTACTTCTGTTTGCATAATTCATTTATTAACTTGTGTATATTCAAGTAACCTTTTATTTTTGGATACCCATTGCATATTTGATATCATATTTGCAGTGTTCTTCATAATGAGAGATTAGTTTTACTAGTTAATTACCTCTAGTTACTTCACTTTTTTTTTGATAGATAACTTCGTTTGTTTTTTCACTTTACTTAATCAGTATCCCAAGTTAGACAGAGGTGCTAGAATCAAATTTGGGAAGGAAATTAGTTTTTGGTCTCCACGGTTAAATGGTCTTGGAACCTCCGTGCTGTATAGGATTCACAGTATCACTTATTTGTGTCATTGGAACAAAGTTGCTTCTTAAATAGTTATGTATTAACTGATTGTCATCTATTATGCCATTTTAGAAGGGGTACGAACATGAATCCTGTGTCTTGATACTCTGGTGCAGGCTGTTGAAAACTGGCTCGTTGACAGGGCAGTTTTGCCCATTGAGAATTCTCTTGGGGGTAGTATCCACCGAAATTATGACCTTTTACTTCGTCACAGACTACATATTGTTGGGGAGGTCCAATTTGCTGTAAGACACTGCTTGTTAGCTAACCATGGTGTTAGAGTTGAAGATCTCAAAAGGGTTCTCAGCCATCCACAAGTATGCTTTGCTCATCAATAATTACCCTTCTCAAGATTAATTAATATCATGCTTAACTATGACACTACCGATTTTTCAGGCTCTTGCTCAGTGTGAGAACACATTAACGAAGTTGGGAGTGATTAGGGAAGCTGTTGATGATACAGCTGGTGCGGCACAGGTGTGTATGAAATTGGATATAGGCTTGTGATAACTTCGTGGCTTATTCTGCGGTATAAGGGAAAAATAGCGACTTTCCACCAAGGAGACACTTTGACAAACAATTAGTAAAAATTTCTATGTCATGTAAATAGTTTCTAAGACCAGAATTAGCTCTCATTAAATCAAGTTTTATGTTGGATTTTGGTTTTCTCCAGAGAGAGAGAGAGAGAGAGAGAGAGCACATCTTGTTCCTGTCTTTTACCTTTGATCTTGATGTTGTATGGATAGTTTGTTGCTTTGCATCAACTCAAAGACACAGGTGCAGTTGCTAGTCTTGGGGCTGCAAGTATCTATGACCTGAATGTTCTAGCTCAAGATATTCAGGTTTGTATTGTTTATGTGTAATGATGAACCTACAGATTTTGGCTCAAACGATTCACAACTTTGGTCTGACTCTTAATTGTGCAGGATGATTCAGATAATATCACTCGCTTTTTAATGCTAGCTAGAGAACCAATAATTCCAGGCACTGATAGACCATTCAAGGTAACCCCTACAGGGCATTCACTGCCCATGGACAAGATCAAATCTGCAGTATCTATACATTCCACTACTGCTTTTGGGATTGCATTTCTCACTCCGTTAGTAGTCTAAGCCCACTCCACTTTTGTCACTAGTGATTTAAATGGTCTCATTAACAAATGCCACTTAAAGTCATCCTAAGTGGGCTAGGCCAATTTTGGAGTCGGAGTATTATTTTGTTTTGCTTTTGCTAAAACATCTTCTCAGCTTTACTGATTGTTCCACTTCTACTTCCAGACAAGCATTGTGTTCTCCCTAGAGGAGGGTCCAGGAGTGCTTTTCAAGGCATTAGCTGTCTTTGCCATGAGAAATATCAATCTTACAAAGGTGATATATGACAGTTTTTCTTTGATGACATTTTCTGTTTGTGCCTACGGTGTGCATTTCATTGTGTTTTATTCTCCATTGACTTTCATCAACACCAGATTGAAAGTCGTCCCCAGCGCAGACAGCCCCTTCGTCAACCTGTTGGAACTACCAATGGATCTCTAAAGTATGTGCAACTGAATATAAGATCTCTTTAGCATTTCTTACTGCTCTTCTTATGTTTTCATCATTGCACTACTCATATGAAGGGTTAATTGCACTCTTCATCCTTTAACTTTGGCCCTACCTTGCAAATGGTACCTCAATTTTGATTTGTTTGCCATTAATGCTCTAGTTTTAATTCTGTGAACCAATTGGTCCTTCTGTCCATTGACTCTCCCTTGAACTATGGCATGGACATATATGATCGGGTAGAGGTGGAAATTCAGGCATCCATTGATGACTTGGATGCATATGTGGCAAATTGGATGCCTAGGGGTCGAAATACCTATTAGGGTATGTAAATCTGTTTTATTAATGTATAGATACCATTAATAATATGATCAAAACAACGTACATGTATACATTTCGAATTCTCAAAGAATACATTAGCGACAAATGTACTTGAAAAAAGTGAATTTACATAAATAACCTCAGATTAGAAGAATCAAAGGCATCCCATCGTATTAACACCTGTAACTCTTGCCGGAAATCAGTCACACACCACCTAGAACAGAATGTCATTTTAACACACCCACTTCCCTAGTAAGAACCCCCCCTTCCCCCCACCGCCATGGTGGATGTCGCGACCAGCCGTACCCAGTCCGATCTCCATGCCCTCTCCCTCTGCTGCTCCACTGCCTTCGAAGGCCTAATCATCCCCAGCCTCTACGCCTCTGTCTTCAACGAGAGCACAGGCAGCCTCCCCCAGACTTGCTTCCGCCCCCACTCCGGCCGTCGGCCCCGCCTCACCAAAAACCTTCTCCTACGAACCCCACCACTTCGAAAACACTGCCATCATCAATTTCTTTAAGCACCTCATCAACCCCATCTCACTCAAACTGGCGCCGTTCTAAAGAGGAAGTGCGCAAGCATCCAAATGGCATCCAATTTGCCACATAGGTGTTCAAGAGGCGTTCTAGTCATCAATGGACGCCTGAATCTCCACATTTGCCCTCCCATTTAGGTCCATGTCATCGTTTAATGGAGAGTCAATGGACAGAAAGACCAGCTGGTTCACGGAAATAAACTTAGAGGATCAATGGCAAACAAATAAAAAACAAGGGCCATTTAAAAACTATGGCCAAGGATAAGGACGAAAAGTGCATTGTACCTTTATACGAATCTTGTTGAGGTGTCGTACACCACTATTATGGCTAATTCATCCACATTTAACGGGTCAGGTACTTTGACTACCTCTTCTACGTGGATTTTGAAGCATCAATGGCAGACCCCAATTCACAAAATGCCTTGAGGCATTTGAAGGTGGGATTATTTCGATAGTGCATCTGGATCTTAAGGGATCAATTTAATTTGTTATAATAAGAAGATTGTATGACTTGGCAGGAGTTTGCAACATTCTTGAGAGTGCTGGGTAGCTACCCAATGGACATTAGCTTGGCATAAGGCCGTCACAAATCCGGTGAAAAGTACTGCTCAGAGATTATAGGTGTCTCAGAATACTGTTGGATAGTGATAGCGTTAACACCGTCGGCTTGCACTCTAGTAACTGTAGAGAACGGTTTCCTCTTGTGTGTGTGTAACGGACTCTCAACCTGCCGAGCATACATGACATGAATCTCCATGTCAAACACTATACAATTAAAGCAAAAGAAACATGAATAGCTCACATCAATTCTGGTTTGAATAGAAACTGCCCAAGTTCTCTCTGTTATAGTAGAGATTGCTCAACTGCTAGTTACTCAAAGATGCACAGCCCAACTTCTCCTGATTTATCCGTGAAGTGGTTGCCTTTGTTGCTTGCACGCAGTCTGTTACTTCCAGTATTGCTGGTCATGGACTTCACGGGTTCTGCTACTTATTGATGTGTGGCTGGGACTGCCATTGCAATCTTCCCCGATGGTTATGGCTAGGTGCCTTTTTTTCATCACCAAATGATTTGATTGTTGACGGAGAATTTGTCAAGGAAATGATTGGAGTGTGAAGATTTATAACTTTTATTGCTTTTTGTAAATCATTTTTCTCCCTTGTACTTTCTTTGGGGTGTATGAATTTGTGGTCCTGTTGTGAGATTTTTATTTAGCCTCGCGCAAGATATATTGACAGACACATAAACAGACCAACTGAAAAACACTCCCAGCCTATACTTGGAATCACAATCGTATTATGAGAAATAACAACACTACTTTAAAACCACCTTGTGGATACAAACTATCTCTTATTAACTTGAGAAATGAGAAACTGAAGTTCTGGCATCCTATCAATATCATATCTGCCACTTTCTTCATGACCAATGTGAAGATCAATTGTCCCTAAACCTTTATTACGTAACCTTGTTTAGCCTCCCTCAGTCATGAGATGCAACTGCTACAACACATAAGAAATGATATTAATGTCATACTCTGGAATCTGTTTTATGCTAAAAGGAGGGGTGTTGCAGGGGCACATTGTCTGTAAGGAAAAAACTGATGCTTCATCTTTTGGAATGATTTGACCATCGTCCATGTGCCTATTACTTTCATAGATGCAGTTGAAAAACAAATAGCAAGTACAGGAGCCAAGACAAACAAGTTAATTAGATTCTCCAGTTTCTTTCCTTGCTCTTTCTTTAATTTGTCGTCAACGTGTTTCTTTTGGCAAGCAATAGTCTTTGTTGGCAAACCCGTGTGCTTATTTTGGACTTGAGACCTTGAAGGGTGCTCTGGAAGTCGATCCTTTGATCCCACTCTTGTAACGAAACATGCCCTCCATGGTTGCTTACTGAAGTTCGCTTTGAAAATAAGGAAAAAAAAAAACTAGCTTTTTTCCAGTGCTCGAATATGACTTCAAGAAAGTATCCTAATGGGGCTTGTGGAGTAGGTTTATATATTCTGAGATATATCTAACACTTGACCAAGATGTTCTGTATTTGAGCAAAAGAATTCTCTCTAAGCTGTAGAAAAAAGAATATTGATCAGAACGATGAGACGCTTTTCATCATGTATACCAAAATGGGAAAACGAAAAAGAATGAATTTAATCAGTGGTCGGTTCCAAAGTATAGCATAAATGTGGAATTTGTTCAAACTGAACAATGTTAAACCACATATTCTATACTATCGCAAATTTCTGAAATGGCCTTTGAAGATCTAAATGCGAGTATGACAAGCCTGTGTCAAGTCTAAGATTTTAACTTTGACTTATCCTCCCCTACTGTGAAGATCATCTTTTCCTGCTCATACGAACAGAGAGCCTTATGTTGCTGCGAAATAGATAATAGGTACCTCGTGGATATATCCCTGTTACTCCTTTCACTGGAGTCATACAGGCTCAGTTTGAGATCTAACCAAGCAGAAAAACTCTTTGGAAAACTTAACGAAAAGCTCACTTTTCTGCAACTCTCCAAGCGGGCCTAGTGTGTGTCACATGCAAATGCACGTGCGAGAGAGGAGAATTGAATGAAATTATGCAGGACATGATATCTAGGTAGTCAAGTTTAGCATCTTATATTTATCACCTCCAGCCCTGCTCGGCGGGCCCAAACAATTCACTACTGGTTTAGAATTGAGGTGGCTTCTTCAACCAGGGTAGCCAATTCCCTCCCCAAGCCAACCCAAAAAACCCTTTTTCCTTCTGACATCATTCAGAAAGCAGATTATGAGCAAGACGAACGTTTACAATCCGTAAAGAAAGGAAAAAGATGAGAACATGGTAGCCTACCGGCCCTCAAGGCTGATAGACATCTGGAAGCTGTAGGCCCACGCTTGCAGCAGACTTCCCTAGTATTCTCTTCATTTCTTCTGATCTATCCACAGCAATGTTGTAAGAGAAAAGCAGGTCCTGCATGATCTCAGGCGAGTCCACATCAAATTTGACGAAAGAATAAATAGAATCTATGAGTGCAAATTAGATACAAACAGAAGGTACTAGGAGCAGATACCAATTGTATCAAGAACAAAACCGAGACTCGGGTTTTAAACTACCCAATTTTCTTTCAAAGCATTTCTTAATATCAAGTGCCCGTGTTGGAAAGTCTTAAATGGCCAGTTCTTGCTATATCTATCTCACAGTAACTTCTGGACCGCAGTACAGGACAGTTCTTTTCTCTCAAAATAGCACAGAGTTACCCCATGCTTTGGACTGATCAAGCAGTAACAAAGATTTAGCTTTGCGTAACACAAGCACCCAGTGGATTAAATGAGAGCCATTCGAAACCATGTTGCAAACAGTAACCACTTAACCAGGAACCATGTTGCAACTAATAACCACCGCAAACAACAACCACTTAAACATGAATTTACCTGACACAAATATGTACATGTATGGTGGTATGGAGGATGTACCTTCTGGTGGTGGACACTGTTTAGAAGAAAGGTGTAATCAGAGGCAAGCTTTATTTTTTGTTGAATCAATGATAGGTCTAACTGCTGAGGGCTCTTTCTGAACTCCTGCTTAATGAAATCTGTAAAATGGGTCTGGTGCCCTTCCACTCCAATGTGTTGCTTGACAGATTTGAGAAGCTGGCGATACACCTTGGCTGCTTGTAAGGCTTGAGAAGACCCCATTTCACCTCAAATTACGTTTTCTGTGTCTTTGGTGATTGTCAGATTGCTACAAAATCACAGACAATAACCTCCGCCTATTACTCTGTTCTCTGATAAGGTTAGAGGGCTCAACAGAACAATTAAAACAAACACCATAAAAGGTGTACGATGCAACTTCGCTTCAACCTAAGCAGTTTCTACAGCTACTAAACTTAGAGGAATTATCAGTTTATAGCAGTAAATCCAAGAAATAAATTCAAGCACAAAAGGAAAAGGAAAAACATAAAACTGAAGTTGTAGACCTCTTTCCGCATGTATGGCATTTTATCAAACACCTTATGAGCAGTGTAGAATTACACTAGTTGTACTCCAAATCAACCCAAAGACATTTTTTTTTCTTGGAAGAATTTAACCCAGCAATAATTAGAGGCTAAAATACCAGTTTTGGCTGTATATCATGATATACATGAATATTATAGTAACCAACATAGAATTGAAGTCTTTTACCTCCTTTCGCATTTTCACAAACACTTTCAAGGCAATGCAGAACTCCGCTAGTGGACCACATATATATTAACAAAAAGGTTACGTCTTTTGCTTGAAATGCTTAAAACCCAGCAACAATTTGAGGCTGAAATATCATTTCTTGTCTATATTTTGCAACAGTAGGAAATCCAGCATTAAGTTTGTAGTCCAATCTATTAGTTCTGCAATAAAGATTCAGAACGAAGCGGTCCATCCATTTCACTGGATTTGTCCCTTTTGACCTTTTGGCATTCCAAAGATAGATTTTCTACATTTTACTCATCGTTTGTATCCTAGATTGACTTGTCACACGATATTTAATCTGTTAATAAATTGGGTCAGTGGACCCATTATCCGCCCACTAACAGATAATGTGTATTTGTTAGTTTGAATAAATACAGTTATTTAGAGAATATTTATCTCTTAAGTGTTTGAGATAAATACAATCTTTATCTCCTAAGAGTTGGAGGTAAAGCCAGTCTCTAATTGTATCAAGGCTAGAGATATCCCAATAAATCATAAGTCAATAGTAATAACCCTCTCTCTATAGCACTCTCTCTAGAGCAATCACCAAGCTCTAGGATTTGGTTCGTGGACGAAGAACTCGACTCTAGTAGCCGTTTTCGTACCTGCGAAAAAGATCAAGCGTGTTGGAGGCTCGTAACAACAAGGATCCTACGTCGAAATTTTCAGAGACTTCGTACGGTATGTTTTCGAACCCATTACGTGTTACGTGGTAGCACAATAATTGTTGTAATCGTTTCAACATTGGTATCAGAGCATGATTACTTGTTGATTCGCCTTTAACATGCTAGATTAAATTATGTGCATGTTGCGATTTTTTCCGGATACATGAACGAGACCCATTACAAAAATTCAAAATTTATTGAGCATGTTTTCTGAAAAATAATTATATAGTTTTGTTCTCCTATGGTTGAGGATGAACTCCATAAAATTTCGTGATTTTTGGATGCATGATTTGTGAGAAATCACGATTTTATTTTTCAAGAAAACTGTGATTTTTCGAGTTTTGGGACTCAAATTCGGAGCATGATATTCTGTTTTTATCATGATCGGTTGGTACATAATTAATCTATGTCGCATAAGCTTTCCAACGATATATCGTACGCATTATTTGGCTTAAAAACGAGAGAGATATGGCCTTAAAAAGTTGGCATCGCGACATGGCGGCGCTGAAAAAATTAGGTTTTTTTTCACGAAGAAGATGAACAGTGCACGCCATGCGCTTCACGCGCTAAAGCCGAGCCACAGCCGCGCCCACGCGCCAAGGCAGCTGCGCAGGATACGCGCTCGTCAAGCAGCGCCGCCACGCGCGCCAAGCCACGCCGCCACGCGCTCCCACGCTCCAGCAGTGGCTGATACCACGCGCGACACACGCCGCACGCGCCCAGGCCAAGCTGATTCACGCGCTCCCACGCGCACGCGTGTAACTCACGCGCCTGTCAAAAAAAAACCTAGACGCTGCCCCACGCGCACGGTGGCGCGTGGAGGCGCGTGAGGTCTATTTTTTGGCCGTTTTTCTCACCGCCGGCGCGTGGAGCTCTTTCTTGGCTTCTGTAATTTTTCTATGGTATTAAATTTACCTTTATACCCTCTGTGTGTGTTCTGTTTAATTTTTAAATGATTTTTTCTAGAAAAATTAGCTTTAAAATTTTGTTTTGATGCACACAGAATTTTTCTTTAATTCCAGAGGGTATATTAGGGATAAATTTACTGTTTGCCAATTTTTAAGAATTTATCTCTCATTTTTGGTCATTTGTGAGTATTTTTGTGGTACTTTTGTGGTTCCCAAAAATACGAATAATGCGTAAATATTAATTTTTGCACTTCGTGAGTAGCAATAAATATTTTTGGAGAGTTATATGACATAGATAAATTATGTCTAATTTGTTACATGCTTGCCTTGATTTGTGTTATGGTTTAAATATACTTTTTTGTATATTTGTTGGGCTTTTGGTAAGCCCACACCTCTTTAAACACAATTTCAAGGCCTTTGCGCCCGTTTTCCTTGGAAGGAGAATGTGGCCTATTCATCCATTTAAATTACCCTTTAACTTGTTATTTGAGCATGCTAGTTTTAGGTTAAATGGATGGATACTAGATTGGCATTCTAAAGAAACTTATGTTTATGTGTTTACTCTTGTTTTAAGAAAATTCTTTTGAGAATAATGTGCTGTGCGGCATCTCCATTTGTTTTATTGGAGTAGTTTGTAGTAGGATTCTCAAAGATGTTGTATTCTACTATTTCCCTGTATATTTTCAGAAAGCCTTGTACGGGGATGTAATTTCGCACGCACATTATTCAAGACAGAATTTTCTTAGCATAAGTTATTAGAATGCCAATGAGGCTCAATGGAGTCCTTGCACACTTTATTGCATGGTGCAATTTTATATTGTTCTAAATTATCATGTGGATGATTTATTATATTGTGGCTTATATAATGATGAAATTTATTGCGAAAAATTACTTGAAAAATATTTTTCCCAACTCACATACATGGGAGATGATTACGAGCTTAGCAAATTTTCGATTTCATGATGTGAGGAAGGATTATGTTTTTCATTTGAATTTTTTGAAATAAATAGAAGGATGTATAATTAATGTCTTTTCCTTGCGCAATCTAATGTAGTGAATATAATGGCCACCAAGAATGTCATAGCTGATCTCGTTAAGGGTGAGAAACTTAACGGAGATAATTATGACGTTTGGCACAAAAAGATGAAATTCATGCTGAACGAACAAGAGCTCGAGGAGCACTTGACCAAGGAGATGGTCGCGCCAACTGAGGCGCAACCCCTAATAGACCACACTGCCTACCAGAAATGGAATCAGAAAGATCGTAGTGCGCGCTATACCTTGTTGAGCAGCTTGCAAAATGATCTAATCGGGCAGTATGATGAACTTCCAACTTGCAAAGCTTTATGGGAGCAGCTCAAGTTCTCTTTTGGTGGAACCTCAACTACGCGGCTTCGTAGCCTTGTGATTAAGTTTGAGGAGTACACAAAAGACCCTAAACATACCATGAGTGAACATCTAAGGATGATGTCCAATATGATTGGTAAGCTGAGGGATGCTGGCCATGCGCTCACAGATGAGCAGCAAGTCAGAGCTGTCATAAGGTCCCTTCCTGCCTCATGGGCCAATATGAAACAGATATTGACCCACAGTGAAAACATCAAGAACTTTTCTGATGTTTCACAGCATGTCATCCTTGAGGACGAGACTCGAGATACTGACAAGACCCTTGCTTATGTCGCCCAAGGGGGATCGCGCAATGCAAATGGCAAGCGCGGAAGACAAAGTAAGAAAGGCGAGGCTAGCACTTCTGCGCCAAAGGAAGGAAAAATGAAGAAACGCAAGAGAGGAAAACGTGGTGGGAAAAAGGATCTGTCTAAAGTTAAATGCTTCAACTGTCAACAGAAAGGACACTTCGCTCGTGATTGCACTGAGCCGAAGAAGGTACTTTCAGAATCTCTCTCTCAGTTATATGTTTCCTCACATGTGATGGTTGCTCATTCCCAACCTGTGTGGTTTGTGGATACAGGTGCAACAAAACATGTAGCACGTGATCGAGAGGGGTTCGTAGATTATCACCGGATTCCAGCGGGTAGCAAACATATCTTCATGGGAAACAATAGCTCCGAAGAGGTGCTAGGGGTTGGTTCTTACCAGCTCAAGTTGCGCACTGGGCGCACATTGATTCTTGAGGATGTGCGATATGCACCCACTGTTCGGCTTAATCTACTTTCAGTTACTGCTTTATTAGACAGTGGTTTTTCCTTTATTTTTAAGGGTAATAAGTTGGACATCTTTTTGGATGATGTTTTGTTCGGACATGGTTTTCGCATGGATAGTCTTTTTCAATTGGATTTAAATGATTCTCAGTCCTCTTATTCTTATGTTGTGAATGATAATATTGTGAATGATTCTACCACCTGGCATGCAAGACTGGGCCACATAGGCCAAGATAGAATGACTCGTTTGGCTAGAGAAGGCCTTTTGGGCCCACTCGCAAGAGTCAATCTACAAACTTGTGAGGCTTGTTTGGCCGGTAAAGCATGCAGGAAGCCTTTTGGAAAGGCTGTGAGAGCAACTCAACCACTTGAGCTAGTTCACTCTGACATATGCGGACCTATGAGTGTAAAGGCACGCCATGGCGCCTCTTATTTCCTTACACTGATAGACGATTATACGCGATATGGTTATGTGTATCTGATATCTCACCGCTATGAAGCTTTGGACTGTTTCAAACGCTTTGTAGCTGAGGTTGAGAATCAGAAAGAGAAGAATTTAAAAACTCTTCGCACTGACCGAGGACGCGAATATTTGTCAGATCACTTCAAGAAGTTTTGTGAGGAAAAAGGGATACGCAGGCAACTTACTATTCCTAATACTCCACAACAAAATGGTGTTGCGGAAAGAAGGAATAGAACATTGTTAGACATGGTTAGGTCTATGATGGCGCAAGCAAACCTCCCAATATCTTTTTGGGGGATGCTCTTTTGACTGCAGCCTATATACTTAATCGAGTGCCTTCACAATCAGTCAAGTCCACCCCATATGAGCTTTGGAATGGCCAAAAGCCAAATTTGGATAACTTGCGCCCATGGGGCTCAGCAGGTTATGTTCACAGTATTTCTCATAAGTATGGGAAACTAGGGCCTAGAGCTAAAAAGAGTATCTTCTTGAGGTATTCTGAAAACTCTAAAGGCTATGTGATGTATGGTGAACATCCAAATGGTGGAAAGACTGAAATAGAGTCTCGTGATGTCGATTTCATAGAGAATGATTTTCCTAGCATTGGAGACGCAAGTAAGAATCTTGACCTCTATGAGTTAGAAGAAGTTGAAGCCACTTTACCATCTCCAAGCGAAGGTGGGGGATTAGTTCCTCATCCTGTTGTCGCTGAAGATAGTATAAGTGATCTTCAACCTAGTGGGAGCATCCTAGACAGTGGGAGCACACCATTAGGACCATCAGGTCAACAAGATTCTCAACTGCGTAGAGGTGCACGAGGAAGAGTTTCACGTCGTCGTTTTGAGATTGACGGTAAATTCTTATGTGCACTCCAACTGATGAAGATGAGCCCACTTCTATGGAAGAAGCCTTATCTTCACCTGCTAGTAATGAGTGGATGGCTGCAATGAAAGATGAGTTGAGCTCAATGGAGAAGAATCAGGTCTGGGAGTTGGTTGACCTTCCGCCAGGGCGCAAGACTGTTGGAAACAAGTGGGTTTTAAAAGTCAAGCGCAAGGCAGACGGGTCAATTGACAAGTATAAGGCACGTCTTGTGGCGAAAGGCTATACCCAACTGCGGGGTGTGGACTATGAAGACACTTTCTCCCCAGTGGTGAGATTTGCTTCAATTCGCCTGATCCTAGCTATTGTCGCCCAGCAGGATTTAGAACTTTTTCATATGGATGTTAAGACTGCGTTTCTCAATGGAGAACTAGACGAAGAGATTTATATGGCTCAACCTGAGGGTTTTGAAGTCAAGGGACATGAGCGCAAAGTTTGCCGGCTCAAACGTTCTATATATGGTCTCAAACAATCGTCTAGGCAGTGGTACTTTAGGTTTCATCATGCCATTACCTCTATAGGTTTTGAAATGATTGAACAAGACCATTGCGTTTACGTAAAACGATCCAAGAAAAATATTCTGATCCTTTCTTTGTATGTGGATGACATTCTTTTAGCTGGGAATGACATGAGTTCCATTGTCGCCACTAAGCAGTGGTTGTCCTCAACTTTTGAGATGAAGGACATGGGAGAAGCTAATTATGTGCTCGGGGTTAAAATCATACGTGATCGTCCAAAGAGACTTCTCGGTTTGTCTCAAGAGACATATATCAAGAAGGTCATTGAACGATTCCGTATGCATAACTCAAAACCCATAGACACTCCAATGGACAAGGCGTGTACTTTAACAACAGACCAATGCCCAAAGAATGATGAGGAAAAGAATCGGATGTCCAAAGTGCCTTACGCGGCTGCAGTTGGGAGTCTGATGTACGCTATGTTGTGTACGCGTCCAGACATCTGCTTTGCCGTTGGAATGGTGAGTCGTTATCAGAGTAATCCTGGACCCGCTCATTGGAATGCGGTGAAGAGGATTCTTCGATACTTACGTGGAACCGCTGATCTCGTCCTGTGTTATCATGGTGGAGACTTGAGATTGAGAGTATACAGCGATGCTGATAGAGATGAGCGCATATCCACTTCAGGGGGAGCTATCTCTTGGTACAGCAAGAAAAAGTCTTGCATCGCCCTATCCACGATAGAGTCGGAGTATGTTGCTTGTTCAGCAGCAGTCCAGGAAACTGTTTGGTTGAGGTCATTCTTACAGGCTCTAGGGGTTACAGCTCATGCAGATGAGTCTGTCACTGTTCACTGTGTCAATACAGCTACCCTAGATTTTGTAACGGACCCCAAATATCAAACACATAGGCCTTCGTTATCACTTCATTAGAACTTTAGTTGCGCAAGGAGAGGTGACCATGAAGCATATACCTACTGGCAGAATGGTGGCTGATCCTTTGACCAAGCCTATTGCTAGAGATGTTTTCCTTTCTCACATTAGGAGTATGGGACTACGTAGGTTTTGATATGTTTATGGCATCTTATGTACTTGACATTATTTATTACATTAAATTTTCATTCCTTGATTTGAGTTTATTTTGGAATGAATGGATAATCTTTGTGATTACATATACATCCTTGTTGAGAGTGTCACCAGGCTCGAATTGACCCACTCACACGGGTAATTCACCTTGGCGCTAAGATAGCGAGCAAGATGAGACATAATTGTCTTAAGCGCCAAGTGGGCGAATAAGATGATACAGCTTATAAAGCAAACATGTCGCCTTAGTTGGAGCTAAGATGAGACCTAATAAATGTAGGTCGATCATAGAGTATCTCCACAACTCTATGTAGCCTGTTTACAGCCGAATGTGAGATTTCAGGCAGGCACTATGAGAGTGACTGGGCTGAAAAACTCAGGTTAGGCGCTTGTACAGCGACTAGACTTAGATTCGTATGGCGTATTTTATTATACATTTATGTGACACGCCCTTGCGGGTTACGCCATAGCATGCAAATCATACTGCATGTGCTAAATGCAGACCGACAGTGGGAGTGACGAATGAATCCCTGCTTCGTCACTGTGTGAGCCACTTGGATCGAAATTTTTGATCCTATATGGTACCCTTTTCACCTTAGACTATGTCATGAAGAGGATACTCAATGTCGCTACTTTAGCATGTACCCTTGGATCATGGATGATGCGGTCTCGCGGGGCATGTCTAGGAAAGCGGTTGGGTCTAATTGGAATGACATGAGGGCTTTGGGAAGAAAGTTCAATATTACATCATGTTGTGTGATTCATAGCCCGGGCGACTTTGTCGATTTTCGTTTCGATATGAGTCATGAATACATAACATATGAGAGGTTTAACACTGCTCATTATGAGGGATTTGAGAGTGTTTAATCTGGTGTAGTTGAACTATCTGGGGTACATACGAGATTTTTTGGAGTGATGTATTGTGTTAGTTTGGTGATAACTTAATACAATACTCCTCAACTGGACATCCTTTCTCGTAGGTCGCACGTTCCATTTCCTGTATGAGGAGATGAGTGGACGAGAGATAAAGAGGGACTGTACGATTTATTTGCCCTGTGTGTGGGCGAGTGGGAGCTGTTAATAAATTGGGTCAGTGGACCCATTATCCGCCCACTAACAGATAATGTGTATTTGTTAGTTTGGATAAATACAGTTATTTAGAGAATATTTATCTCTTAAGTGTTTGAGATAAATACAATCTTTATCTCCTAAGAGTTGGAGGTAAAGCCAGTCTCTAATTGTATCTCTATATAAAGGCTAGAGATATCCCAATAAATCATAAGTCAATAGTAATAACTCTCTCTAGAGCAATCACCAAGCTCTAGGATTTGGTTCGTGGACGAAGAACTCGACTCTAGTAGCCGTTTTCGTACCTGCGAAAAAGATCAAGCGTGTTGGAGGCTCGTAACAACAAGGATCCTACGTCGGAATTTTCGGAGACTTCGTACGGTATGTTTTCGAACCCATTACGTGTTACGTGGTAGCACAATAATTGTTGTAATCGTTTCAACATAATCTATGGTTGCTATACGACTTCAATTCAATGTTTAAATGAACAAATCTATCCTAAGAATTCGAAACAAAGTCAGGTCAAACAAAATCTACATTTTACAACGTTTATACCAGAATGAGGATTAAATTAGGGGGTAATTCACACTTTCTGAGTCGAGCCAAAAAAAAATACATATATCCGATCCAGATATAGGATATGCAAATGAAAATTGCAAAAACAGTACAGTGTAGGTCACAAAAAGGAACGGCTCGAATTGTACAATTCATAGTAAAGAAAAAAAGAAAAACGAAACGATGTCCAGTCAGATGAAGTGTTAGGATAAAACGTAACAATGTTAGTAAAAGTAAATATGGGGCAAAGTGAACTTGCCAAATTCTTACTTGGAGCAGGGTGTGGAAGTGGGTTGGCCGGCTATGGTGGCGGTCAGTGTGCAGCTGAAGAAGATGACGAGGAATGAACAAATGGAAAGTACTAGTTAGGTTGCGAAGCGATTTGGTCCTTTGTCTCTGCATTTGTTTTCAAATTGTTCTTCCTCCTCCTAAATCTCACTCCCTAAATCCAAGCATTTTGGTGGTTAAAAGTTTCACACGTTTTTGTGGCTGAAATGAAATAGATGATGGCTATCTTTTTTAGATCATGTTGCAGTAAAAGGTACATAATTAGCTAAGAATGTGTGAATTTAGCCTCTCATTAATTTTGGGAAACGCTTAGGGTGATGCTAATTTCAAGTATGTTTGATACCTATCTCAGTTTTTATTTTTTATTTTTAAGAGAAATAAAAATCAAATCCTCTTTGAGTTTTTTTTTTTTTTTTACAAAACTAATAAGTTGTTTGATAAAGTTTTACATAATTGATTTTTAATTTTCTATATTTTCTTTCTTCTCTTCTTCTTTCATTTTTCAATGCTTGAGAGATTCTTTAGAACTCATATTTCAACAAGCAGAAGCACCCCCCGCCACGGCCAACACATCTCCTCTAGCATCCTCCAACTATTGCTATGGTAGTAATACGCTAGATTGCAAATTCAAGTTTGATTGGTTTAGAATTTACATGCGCAAATCGAAGGTATTAGAGCTAATTGATGGATGGAATCTTTTGGTGGTGTTTGTTGTAGAGACAATGATGGTTGGTACGATAATGATTTGGATTTGGAGGAGTAGTGGTGCTGTGATGTTGACAGATGTTAGACAGTTTGGTGTTCGACAGTAGTGGTCAATAGTGGTGGTTGTGGTTATTAGTGACTATGATGGTTAGCAGTGTTCGCGGACTGCTGGTGGTGGCGACGGTCAGTGGCTATGATGATTGGCGGTGTTGATAAGTTTGGCGTTTAGGTGTGCTGATCAGTGATGGTGGCAGATCGATGGTCAAGTGTCTGTGGTGGTTGACAGTGTTTGTAGTTTGGTGTTCGGAGGTGTCAGTCATTGATGGTGGCGATGGTGGTTGGCAATGTTGGTGATTTGGTGTTCTTAGGTGATAGTTGTTAGTGATGAAGATTGAAGGGAACAAGAGAAATAAAATGCTTCCAAAAAGTTGAATGGTGGATCTTAAAAAAAAACTAAAAATAAAAATCTAAAATGGAGTTTTAAAAAATAGCTCCCATTTTGAAAACTGGTTTATAAAGCTGAAGGGAAAAAAAAAATAAAAACTGTCTGTCAAACAATAATTTTTTTTCCAGTTTTCAAAACTGAACAAAAGACCGAAAACAAAAATTCTTTCAATGCTTCCTTAATTTTCTCATTTGCTTTGTCTACTCTGTTTGTCACTAAAGGAGATAAAAATGTTTTGTTTTAGTGACAGAAAGCTTTTGCCCTGCCCTACATGCAATACATAAAAAAGTTGACCTATTTGACTTTAAGTAACTTGATTTGTCAAACGATACCTATATTCTTATTTCATCTATGCGTGTTATTTGAGTTTAGTTCAACAAATACATGCAACAAAATCCATCCAGGAAAATTCGGCAAAAAATGGAAATATCGGTTTTGACTTTTGTCCTTTTGGTGGAAAAGTTGGTACACGATGTTGGGGTCGCCCCTAGTGAGAGTTGAACATAAGACATCCAAAATTTACCGAACTAATCCAATGCCTTCTCAGCCACTAGACTGTTCCCTAACTAGGTTCTCTTGATTTAGTCTTGATAAACGTAGACCTTACTCATTATTTTTCATCTTAATTTGACTTCTTAGACAATAATATTCAATAAATAATTACTATTTGAATTAAACTCAATATTTACATGTAATAAAGTCGGTTGAGAATATACAGAAGGCCCGTGAATAACCATTAAATTAGATTAAAAAAATATCTTTTTTTTTTCCTTCTTGCGACGGTGAGAGTTTCGTACGGGCCTATAGTCTGCACAATAATTCTACGCCATTCCTATACTTGCAAATCATTTCTCGCACGTTCTATTAAATTTTTAATTAATCGCGTTAAAGTTTAATGCAATCGGTCGCTAAAACGCTCGCTCAGTCAACGAAGATCCACAAAGAAACACGCGACCAACACAGGTTTCCAGCGGCCAAAGAAGCCATATACTACTTCATGTGTTTTGACCGTGTGACAAACTTAACAGACCTAAAGTCAGACAAACTTTTTTTTACCGCTGAGAAGCTCGGAGAACATTATTGCCGCAGCACCACCAACAAAGGAAGACGATCCAGAAAGGCCATGTCGAGAGAGAGATCGAAGAAAGCCGCTTTACCTCCCGCTAAGGAGGTAATCTTCAACCAATCAATCAATCCTGATTATCCTAATCTCTAGTTATGAATCCGTTTGATTCCTGGATTAGAATGGTTACATTTTGTATTGTAAGCTCGGTGATTTCGATCATATATGGAGCTGTGTTTCGCCAAATAGCTTAATTAGATAACGAGATTAATTTAAGAAGCCAATTGTCGACTTTCTATGGATATTTATGGCATGAGAGAATTATAATTTTGCGCCACGATTGTAATTTCAGAACATTGCGAAGTTGGAGAAAGTGGTGAAAGAAGGCAACTCCTATGGAGCTCAGCAGATGTACAAGTCAATTACGGCTAGGTAATCACGCAATGCATTTTACTATTCATGTACGTGTGCGTGGTCTGCGTGTTCTCGTTTGCAGCTGTGCACACTTGTGTAGGGGTAGTGAGGTGTGGTCTGCGTGTGCTTGTTTGCAGCTGTGCACACTTTTGTTGGGTTAGTGAGGAGCGCGTGCGCACGTTGCGGTTACATGTGGGTATGCATGTGCTTGCGCACACACGCAGTTGCTTGCAGGGATGTGCGCACATGTGCGTGCTCGTCTGTCTAATGGGTACATTGGAGTGACGTGTAAAACTAGTTCCGCTGATAGAAAAAAATTGAGCAAGTGTTCTTCTTACAGATATGTGTCGGCTGAGAGGTATTCTGAAGCCTTGGATATTCTTCAGGCGGGTTCTTGCATCCAGCTGGAACATAAGCAGGTAAATGCTTGCTACTTTTATAAGATACTTACAATTTCAAAATTATGTAGAATATGGTGCAAGTAGATACTGAATATGATTAGTTGTGTGTTTGGAGATACGAACAAACTGTATGGGTTTCAGAAGGCCTTTGTGTATTGATAATTGGATAATGTCGTTTATCAACTTCTATTTTAAAATGCATCTAGGTGAAGTGTGCACTCCTAAGAAACAAACTTAACTTGATAATGCAGATATGGAGACTATGGAGTTGCCACTAAAAGTGATTTTTTTTTTTTTGCCTAATGTTTGGTTGACAGATGCATATTCACATTCTACATGTTTTGTATTTCTATTCCAGATTGGTTTATCCTTTTAAGAGAACTAGTTATCAGTTTTGTTTAATTTGAAATTTTGTGTGCAAGTGAGGTATAAAATAACCATCTCCAGATAGATGGGAGATAAGTGAGCAGAGCACGTATCCTGAACTCATCACTTTTATATAAGCTCAACCTGAAGCTGACAATCGGAAAGAAGATGCAGAAAGATTCATGGCCTGTTTAGATTTCTTACTGCTGAAGCTAATGACTCTTTTTTCGGGGGGATACCCGGAGTATCTTTTGTTCAGCATTCTCTTATTTTTGTCAAATCCAGTACATTAATGATATATGTTGTTGCTTTTCAGGTTACTTGTGGAGCTGAGCTTGCAGTCTTATTTGTAGATACCCTTGTTAAAGGAAATTTCCGTTACGATGATGAAATTCTTGGTCAGTCATTTCTAGTCTGATGTTGTTATCCGAGTTAGGGCAACTATGTTTTGACTGTCGGTCTTATGTTTTGGTATTTGTGATAATCACATATAAACTGTTAACGTCCTACATCTAAACTTAGGATGAGATGCACTTAGTGTAAGAGGGGTCAAGGTATTTTATCAGTTAAGATTTTGATTTACATTCAGGGTTTGCACCAGTTCGCGGAGCTGCCTTTATTAATTGAAGTTTGCAATTAGGAATTAGCTCAGAGATTAGGGTTAGTAATGTGCCTAATCAGGGTTAGACATGCAGCAGGTCCTACCCGGATCTGTTCTGTAGAGCTGTTTACAGATCTCATGATCTGTTCTTTGTAGAGTGTTACTGAGTTGTCAATGGTGAATCAACTCCTGCAGTGAGAGATATTTAATTTAACTGTATACTGTTAGAGATATTTAATTTGACCGTATGCTGTGTATTACATTCTTCAGAACAACTTTATTCGATGATGCTTTTACATTCCAGACATTCGTCTTTCTTCTTGATTGTGACAAAATACCTTTCTTAGACCGTATCAGGAGAATCTACAAAAAGTTTCCTCAAACTCCTGTGCCGCAACACTTGGACTTGGCAGATGATGGTGACATGCAACAACTTTCTGAAACAATTGCAGCTGCAAAAACACATCTTGAGGGCTGCTCATCATTTTTGAAAGCTGCAATTAAGTAAGATGTTTTACCTTTCTTCCTTAATTGAAATTTATGTTTATAGCTGCATATTCTACATTTGCATGATGGTGTAGTAATTCAACCATACTTGAAGTATAGTTGATAGTATAGCAGCTTTCACGACTATATGGGTATGGAAAAGTCCTATTTAATGGGATTTGTAAGATGTTATGTGAGTGCTATTCTAAGTGTAGTATCTGTATTCCTTAATGTCATTCAATAAATGAAATTAAAAGCATTGGAATATTTGAACTAAAACAGAGTTGGGTGAGAATGAATCTTGACCATATTTGAAGTTCTTGGTGATGTATTTTGTTGGCAAAAGCAAAAGCTGTGAACCTCAAGAGACATCAGCCAAAGCTTATTCAAATTTTTTTGGTTGAAAAAGCACCTAATTAGTGGAGGATGTCACGTTAGAGTAACCAAGGTGGCCATATGAGAGCTAATAGAAGGGCGACGCCTTATGCTAATGCTCACAGGTTCCCTCAAAGCTGACATGTGGGTCCAACTTTGTGTGCACCAATTTTGACTTTGAGATGTGTGTCCCACTTGATCCATCTCCGTTGTTGATCATCAAAGAGTCAATATCAACGGCTTGGGAAGGGCTTGTGGTCAGACAAAATCTTGAAACCAAACAAAATACCATCCACTTATTCTTGCACCAAACAGTGGGTAGACATAGTAAATAAACACTCCTCGTGGATTAAGTGGGTCCAGCAACTGTTTTTGGGAGATCCCTTTGTCGCATGACTGCTTGTGGACGTCAATGAAACTCCCAAACTTACACCAGAAGTTGGGGGAATGTTTTAGTGGAAAGGAATTAGTTTTTTTGCATGGCCATCCTTTGGGACCATCGTGGAAAGAACTTTGCTGGTCCAGAGTCTCATTACAATGCTAAGGTGGATTCTCTTCTCTCTCTTTTTTTGTTTGATCAAGATAATGGGACTGGCTTACGGCCTACCCCTATCTTGAGCTATAGAGCTTATGGAGAATGTCCCTATTCAGCTGAGACCTTGATCTTTGGTGGATGATAAACGCATTTGGACACAGAGGTTGCATCCCCGCTCTAAGGTATGGGCTCCTATAGTATGCTTTCCATCTGCCATACCTAAGCATGCTTTTATATTGCGGATCACTCTCTACATTGGACAGATTCACTAGATTAGATGGAGGGTCACTATTATACTTGCTCGTTCTGCCCATGAACTCGCGGTACCTATTTGGCTACCCTTTTGAGGAGGCATTGCCTTGCGGTGGGCTGTGGACTGCGTCATTACAGATGTCCTTTCTCTGAGGATCTGATCTTTTGTGACTCTTTACGTAATGTTGCGAGAAGTAGGATTGATTGGAAGCAGGAAGCCCCGCATGCTTTTAGCCTGTAATAATGCACTAAGGAAATTCTTTTTTTTTTTTCCTCTCACTTGGCTTGAAGAATATGTGTGGCAGCGGTGGCCTATCATCTTTGGCAGGAAAGGAACTATAAAACTTTTAGAGGTTCCAATCTTTTAGTAGTCAAGGGTTGTATGCAATTTGGTATGCAGTTGGAGTTTGTAAAGCCTGAAAATCATGTGATCAGCAGGTTGTCATCGCGTGTGCTTCATTTTTCCTCTTGTACGGGACCTCTTGGCATGTGTTTGGTTTTACTGCAGTGTCGGTAAAGCTGAAGCCCACAGAAAAATAAAGGGTCACACTCCTCCAAGTTGTATTTTCATCGCATTGGAAGTTATGCAACTCTCAAAACCAAGCCCGTTCTGCCGTAAATACAGCCAGAGCAGACGACATTGTGTGCTTCATTTTTCCTCTTGTACGGGACCTCTTGGCATGTGTATGGTTTTACTGCAGTGTCGGTAAAGCTGAAGCCCACAGAAAAATAAAGGGTCACACTCCTCCAAGTTGTATTTTCATCGCATTGGAAGTTATGCAACTCTCATAACCAAGCCCGTTCCGCCATAAATACAGCCAGAGCGGACGACATTATGCATCGAGTAATTCAAGACCTGTTAAGGTTTCCTTAATATCTAAGATCATCAAAAAGGGATAAGATATCAGTCAAATAAAGCAAATCAAAGTGGGCTGTTTTGTAGTCCAAAACCATTAAAATTCTGCACTGACTTGTAATATCTCAAAGTCAATATTGACCAAGAAATAGAAGGATTCTGTCTTCTCGGAGCATCTTCTTATTATTCTCTGGTGAGCCACATATGCTATATGTCGTTAGATGCAGGATCCATCTCGGTTCCATACCCGCATTAAGATAGTGCATGTCATATTGACTCTGGTACCTTGGGTGCTTATTGTTGATTCCGTTTATTTAGGAGTAGAAGTTCCACCGTTGTTTCATCCTTTGTGGTGATAGATACTGTAGGTAGTATAAAGAAATTTAGATAGGTATTTTGAATGTATCTAGTATCGACCAACTAGACTTTTCTCCATCACAGATTTAAATTTCGTACGTGTTACAGGTAAATTTCGGGGAATAAATTCCTGGAATATATGTTTGTCTTTGTTCTTTTAGCAGCTTAGTGACCTGCATAATTGAGCGAAGTTTGATCAAGACACTATGGGAACATTCTGTACCTAATGTTAAAGTCATCCAACATCAATGTATATGAAATTGATAGTCGAATAGATCCTGTAGCAAATAAGTTTGTACTGAGTGCAGCCTTCAATTACGAATCTTATACTTGTTGGAACTAGTGAGCCAATGTAAGACTTGCATATGCCTAACGTAGGGATAAATTGCTAAATTCATTATTAATATACCAGAAAATGCTTCAAGCCTTTAACATTTCCGTTCTGAATATACCGTTAATTGTATTTATCCTCTACTAGGTGGTCCGCGGAATTTGGAGCTCATAAGAGTGGATCCCCGGAAATACATGATATGTTAGCTGAATATATATACTTGGAATCCCCTGAGGTGGTAAGTCTTGTTAAAGCATCAGGTTCTTGTATGATGTGTTGCTGACAGCCACCCCTCCCCCCCCACAAAAAAATAAAATAAAATAAAATAAGAGGAGAGAGAGAGAGAGAGAAGGATACTTGTATTCCCCCTCACTCTCAATAGAGTCCCTATTGATTGACCATATAGTATTTGAAAGTCATTCTTCATCATGATTTTAAACATCATGTCTTGAAGTTAAAATGAGAAAGTGATAAGCTTCCAGCGATTTGACACTTGAAGCACATACTGGGACTTGGGACTACCGTGTGAATTCGATTTATGCTATTATTATTTTCCATTTCTGACAGGAAATTCTTGACACATTTGTGATATCATAATTCTATCATGTTCAGAATTTTCTGATACAGCATATAGAAGAATTTGATTTTGACTTTGGAACAGAATTTTGATTACATATTTTAAAGAGAATAGAAGATTAATTTTATGAAAAACTCAAAAGTTGTGCTAGTGCTACCATTTTGGAGTAGCATTTTGACCCCAATTCTTTTTTGTTGTTGCAATTAAAATAAGATCTTTGGCAAAAAGGTTTAAATCTTAGTGGCACTTTGGGGCTAAAAGAGCACAAAAACGTCGCCGAGAATTGACTTTAAGATATGACTGGCACAAAGTGCTACAAAAGGCTAACTTATGATGCTCAAGTTCTTAATTGCAACTGCCCGAAACGTGGCGTTTGAACTGCTACTAGAAAGGAATTATGTTTAACATCCTAGTAACAATTCGCAAGGGCCACCAGATTTCCAGAGCAGTGTCAAGGATAAACTTTGGCTTTTCAGTATCTAACCATCTTTTGTGCTGATATTTGCATTTCCTTTTAATGGCTCACTCAAGATGCAACATTTTTACCTCACTTAAAAGACGAGAAGTCCGCATTCGAACATCTGATTATGGTCGTAATGGAGCAACCTCATTATTAGTCTCACCTTCCAAATTTTTTTCCTTAACGAGTATCGTTTCATCGGCTTTCACTACATTCAAGTTGTATAAATATGGTTGTTAATTTGTTGCTAATACTTCATGCTCCAGTTTTGTGTTGCATCTTGTTCATTCTAGTAGGCTGTCAACATTATAAAGTTGCACCTTTGCAGGACATTGCTAGAGCATCTCTCCATTTTGTTCGAGGGAAAAATCCCAAGAAGTTTTCTTCAATTCTTGTAAATTTTTTGGGCAAGGTAAACCTTCCTTTTACACATTTCATTTTTTGTAAGTTTAAACACGTACGCTTTGTGTGCACTCAGCTAACATGATCCAGCTTTTTTGCATATGCAGTGTTATCCAGGAGAAGAAGATTTGGCCATTGCACGAGCGATATTGTTGTAAGTGCGGTAGAACCCGGTCTTTGTACAGTTTCATGGCTTTCTTGTACGTTTTTTGAGAAATAAACTCCATATCCATATCATATATCCCCTAAATTACTCAATCCTTCACCATATATTTCATGTCCAATGCCCTAGTTGATTTGCTGCCTTTTTTACCTCCCAGCCTTTTCATTTTGCTCAGTGGAAGCTTAATGCAGAGAAAATGAATACTTGAGATACACTTGCAAACAAATGGAGATGGTTTGATGCAGTCCATAAAAAGTTCAAGAGATTGTACATTCAGTGTAAATGAGAAATATCAGAAATTGGCTTGACAAAAGATACTTGAAGCTTGAGTTACAAGGCACTGAAAGTGCAAATATCGATAGCCAGAGCCTGTCATGTTTGCACATAAAGCCACCTTCGCCCACAGTCCGGAATTCTTGCTGTTAAGTTTTTAACACTGTTAAGCCCATTTTTACCACATCTTAGCTTTTCAAGTGGTAACTTAACCTGGTTCAGTTCAGCCTGTTGGCATTTGGCCCCCCTTTGTATAAGTTTTAACTTGAACTCCTTTTGCTTGCGCACTTGGTGGTGATGCACAATGATTTCTCATAGATCTGTATCTACACGTGCTGTTAGGTGCTGCATGTGAGGGGATTCTCTAACAGCTTGCTTTTAGATCAGGCGGTAACTTAACATTACAATGGTTTACCTCCCAGCCTTGTGGATAATTCAGGGGGATCCTTAACAAATTGTGACATTCCCGAATCCACTCTCTTCTTTCTCTTTATTTACAAGGAAACATTTTATCCCACTTATTACAAAGCATTTGCCATACATTATCTTCAGTATTGTATGAGTGTTGCATGCTATGATATTTGGATTTTTCAGAATTTTTGGTTACTTGGAGCTGTACACTCATGCCACTGGCTCACGTTCTGTGGTAGGTACTTATCTCTTGGTAACCTGAGAGATGCCAACTATGTTATAGATGAGGTAAAGAAGCAAGCAGAATCTAAGGGGATATGCTTTCCGCTATCAGATTTGATCCAGTTCATCAAGTATCTTTTACAAACGTAAGTTTCACCTTCACCACCCAACCCACCCCCACACACACAACACACACCTCCCACACCCCTTCTCTTGGTAGAGGGTTATACACTGAGACCATCTACTTTACTGCTTCAAAAATAAAAAGTAAGTAACATGCTACAGACCCTGGATTTACTTTTGTTAAAACCTAGAGACGACTGATATAATATTCAGTACACTGCACTGTTTCGAACTTGCGCTTGGGATCAGCTGAGTTGGGAGCTAGCTTGGGATTTGCTCGTCATGCAAAGAAGCCAGGCTCGGGCTTCTTTTCCCGCTTAAGCAGGCCAATGCTCCGATCTTTCTCATTTTACCATCTTAGCTAATAATTCCATTTGGAGAATGTCAACACTATGCTTAAAGGTCTAACTTGTCCTTACCTACAGTTAGAATAGGAGCTTTAACCTGTCGCGTAGAAGTTTTTGCCAAAGGTACCGTTGTTATTTGCCTTCGCACGTTTTTCTTTTTGTCCAAATTTTGAGATTAAAATTGGAGTGGCGAATGGTATTGTTTGAATAGCTAATTTGGATTTTGTCGAGATTACATTAGATAAGGGTAATGACTCTCTACTGAATTGTTTCCAAATGCCCATATCATCCAGTTTTTTGTATATTCTTTTCAATGCAGGTTGCAGAGAGATGCTTTGCCTCTATTTAACATGTTGAGACAGAATTACAAAGCTTGCATAGAACGAGAACCTGCTTTTAATGAGGTTTGTTGTACTTGATTTGTCATAGATTTTTTTTTACAAGGGCTTCAAGCAGAACAGACTATCTTGCTACTGATATTGCTGTTGATGGGCGTGAAGTTGCTATGAGGTTATTGATTTTGCAATATAGAAGTTTACTGTTTTTTTTAAATTTTCCATTGTCATGGCTTAGTTGCTAGATAAAGTTGCAGAGAAGTTTTATGGTGTACGGCGTCAAAGTCCCCTGCAGGGTGTATTCGGAGATTTCTTTAAGGTAATTAACTGTTGTTATTTTTTCCACTTCTGCCTGGGCATGCAAGTAAAATGCTAACTCATGTGGAATGATGATCCTTGCCCTGATTATGGTATTCTTAACTTCGTGTGTAACGATCAGAAAAATAGTCCGATCGTAACATCAAAAGTTGTTGATCATGGTAACTTTGTTGCCCCCATTTTCTAACTGCTTGAGCTTTTGGAGCAAATAGTAATTTAACATGGTAAAGTTCTTGTTGCACGTCTTGCTTCCCATTCTTCTTGCTTGTTTTGTCCCCTTTATGTCATAATGGAACTTACACATTGTGCACTTAGTGGCGGTGCACCTTAATCTGTCTTTTCACGTGCAATTTCATTTGGTGGTGGGGGCTTGCACATCAGAGGGAGTGTTGAGCATGGTAATATTGTTGAGTCCATTTTTTAACAGCTTAAGCGCTTAGAGCAACATGTAGCTTAACGAAAGGTAGTGTGTCAATCGCCAATATATAACTTCGATTAAGCGTAGCAACTTTTCTACCATGTTTTACGGTGTTGCAAAATATAAGAGAATTTCAATTTACCCAAGGCTGGAAAAGAGTTGCTTCATGCGAGTAGACAGTTCTAATCAAATAATTTTCTGCTTATTTAACAGATGATGGGAGGCGAATAGCATGTGGAAAGCTATTTTAGTTTCTCCGCGTAAAAACAGCTTCCCGAGCCCCGATCTCTCGAGCGCTTCATGGTTCATGGTGTGTCTGAAAGCTCTACTGACCTTCGTTGCCGTGCACTGCGCGACTGTAGTCGTATGGATAGTGTATCCTCCTGTCTTGTTACACTTGATTTGGCTCTTGGATTGTATAAATAGTGCACCTTCCTCTCTTGTTACGCCTAACAGTGTGTTGTCGTACTACTACATGGTACTCTGTCACGCTTGATTGATTCGTTCTTTGGAAAGAAACTTGTCCGTTGGACTCTATCAATATTGGTGCTGGTTGGAGTCCAATTGTACACAGAGCTGAATCTAAATTGTCGCCAAAGATGCAGTAGCAGCGTATTTTTTTTTTTCTTTCCCGTGACAATGTAGTGCGGATAATTTGAACTCACTGGTAATCACCAATGATCTCATGTCACCCAAAGGATTTTTACAATCCATAATCAATATAATTTTTTCCTCCCCCAAACAAACCAAAAGAAAAGGGAAAAATATTTGAAGCTATCAGCCTTTTTTTCCCCATAGATGGAAAGAAATTTCCAGCGTTTTACTAGTAATATCAGTTTTTTATCACGTGCGTTGTACGCCTTAACTATATATTATTACTACAACATACTGATAAAAGCCACATTAATAACATGGTAACAAATGTATTAAAATATAGACAGCAGAATAGTACAAATTAAATGTTCAGCAAGTAGCCAAAAATTGGAACTAAAAGCAAATCACATAGTAAGAGTTGCCATTATTGTGCCTGCACAATTTTAAAACAAATTAATTAGAATTGCATGATTTTCCGCTTAGACGCGAGAGAATTATGTATACTGTAAGATGTTTACATAATCCATCAAACTTGAAACATAAAAGTTGTGATTTTGATCAAGTCTAAAAGAAGAAGAAAAAATGGCTTAAGGTGATAATTACGTACATTTTAATTTCTTTTATGATTATGAGATTAGTACAAGCTAAGAAAAACATGTGAAGATACTCTCCTAGAAAATATGAACCTAATAACAATTCAATAGGGCTCAAGAACGTGTAAAGGCAGGAGAGAATAATTAGAGCTAGAGAATCAAGTAACTCAAAATCTGAAAACTACAGAAGGAAAATGAAAAGAAATAGTTTTTACTAATAGAAATTACATTAACTCTACCTTTGTTGTAGAAGAGGATGTCAAAGTAGGCAACGTGACAATTTCCTCTTAATTTCGACTTTATAATAAATAGTAATAATATCACTAAACTCCTTAAGTTTAACTCTATATTATAGTCAAGGACTGTGTCTTGCCATAATAACGTTTGTATCCGTTGACGAGACAGAATCGTGAAGGCGTCAAAACTTTTTATAAAAAGAAGTGATTACCCTCCAAAACTTCTCTCTCTTATCCTCGTCCATTTTCACTCGTTTCTCTTATATTCTAAGAGCACCACCGTGCATATACAAGTAGGTGTCTGCCCCCTTCTATATCCTCCACCATCCAAAAACCATCGTGACACCACTCTATCATCACTTACCACCATGCCACAACTAATACAGAGTCCCACCGTTACCGCTACAACCAATGCTGACTCACCACCACCACCACAACCTAACCCATAATCGATCCCATAACTTGCTGCCACGACACCACCAACGAAATTACAACCAACACCATTACCGCACTTCACAAAAGTGTTCAATCAATTTGCATGTGCCCGCGCACACGTGTTCGCACGATTGTCTGCATGTGTGTGTGTGTGAGAGAGAGAGAGAGAGCATATTGGTGGTGGTGATGTCAGTTATGGTGGGGGCATGGTTGTAGTTAGTTGTGGTGGGGTGGTGATGGCATGAGTGAGATGGGACTGCTTTGGGTATGGTGCACCAGTAGTGGGGTGATGGCAAGAGTGAGATTGGGTTATGTATGGTGGACTTGATCAATAGGGTGACGTGTTACGTGAGACCGGGGGAATGGTGTCAAGGTGGACTATGGGGTCAGTTGCGATGGCCTTGTGGTGCTTGGTGATGGTGGATGGTATCATGGTGGTGCCACGGTGGATGTTGGGTGGTTGATTTGGCTTTTGGTCTGTGGTGATGGCCGGTATAGCGGAGCTTGTATTGTGGGCTGTGGAGGCCTTGGACTTGTGTTGGCGGCTATGGTGGTAGTGATGAGAGAGAGAGAGAAACACGTATTTAAATTGAAAGCTATATGTACTTATAGACTTAAGCGTAGCATAAGCATTTTCAAAAAATCTTTAGTCGATGTGAAAGAATCCTAATATTGGGAGAATCTGAAACTCTTTTTTCACATTTTGGATATCATTGTCCACTTTGTCAAATATTTGACTGTA